>NMRB01002613.1:54106-76145 GCA_002633025.1 Notospermus geniculatus | reverse complement strand
AAAACTTCAATATTGCACCAAACAAAGAGTGCTTCATTTGATCAAGATAAGAATGCCACTTCAACATTTCAGTTGCAGAATGCTGTATTATAGATCAATTAATTTGATTGATCCCTCATTATTACTGGTAAATATTGACGAAAGAAAATTGAGAACCGTTTGCAGACGGTGGTGGATCTCATCTCCACACACCCTTACTGACCCCATTTCAAAAAGTAAACACAGAAAAACAAGAGCCAGTGATTCTCGGCATCAGATTATGTGGCATCCAAAACATTACTTGAATGAAACGCCAGCTCCCAAGTCCCACTCGAATCTCGCTCAGTTAAAAATAAGTTTCTACACAGACTGGTGAGAGCAGGTTTGTGCGTATTGATGTGTATGTGCTATGTACACGTGTACTGATGATACTTTATCTAACGCTGCCCTACAGGGGTTGAAAAATTCACCATTGTGAGATTACGAAAGGAGGTCACCAGTTTGGGCAGGTTATTCTAGAGTCCATGCAACCCTTGTAGAAAGTTCAACATTACTGAGTTAACCCTTTAGTTGATGTGTTCTTAGCATGTCAGCTGAATTTTCATTTTCAGGGGAATTATGGTGATGATTCACGTTCCATTCCTAAGACTGTCCTATTTCATGAGATTTCACATTTTTCTTTCGTTATGTTAAAAGAAATGTGACCCGCTCCAGCAAAAGCAGGCACTTGTCGCAGGTGATCATCATTGGTCATCAATTTACTCAACTATTATCACTGCTGACCAATACTATTGTCAACCTGCTGAGACTACATTTTAGCTATTGTGTCCTAAGGCCGTTAACCCTCCTCGCTTGCGACATGCGCCTACTTTTGCTGGAGTGGGTCGCAAATAACCAATTTTGTGTTCCCCAAAATGTGACATAGGGTTTTCCCCAAGGTCTGTGCAATACGCCTAGGCCTATAACTTGTTTGTTTCATTGTTCCCATGACTTGGAAGGTGCAGAAAAATGAATGAAGCTAAACTATGAAAGCCGTACATTCAAACTTCTATCTACACACGCTATCTTTGGACAGCTAACTATTTCCATGTTTAAGAATATGTCAGTCATAGGCCTGGAATAGTTGACGGGCCAAAGAGCACGTCAACAACTTCCACGTAAGACGTTTACAGATGACCTCACAGACTGATCCTTGTCCAGAGTCCACCTCAATCTCGGTTCTTCCCAAGGATTGTGCCCCCACCCCAGCCACCTAACTTGTATCGGTATTGTACTGGACTTGCCATCAGGGCCGAAGCCAAAGTATTATTGGCCCTGGTAAGTATGGAAGAGGCCATCTCAAGCTACCCATGTTCCTCAATTGGATGGGGTCTTTTACTTGCCCTTGCAAAGGCACAAGCTACAAGGCACCACGGCTTATGTCCTATGCGACGGACTGAAGAACCAGGACTCGAGAATGGGTTTGGCCTAGGCTGGTTTCAAACTCAGAACCTGTTGGTGACAGGAAACCCAAATGGCAACCAGGGCACTCCAAAACTGTGCTCGTCTCAAACCCCATAGGCCTACAACGTGTATTTACCAACGCATGTTGATTGTCCCATGCATACAACCACAGTAATGATAGGGTCTATTACTGGCCTTGCCCTGTTTACTGGTGATCTCACTATACACAGGCCTATCTAAAGCTCATGTGATATCGTGCGAACTCCTTTTTTATCCCGGCCTACAGGCATATATCCTGGTTTAGCCAAATGAGGCTCGGCGCGCTGAATGGGCATAATTTCTGTGCAGTTCAGACAAGCCCTGTTAAATGCCAGGCTTTATCGTTTTTCCACATGCTTAGGCCTAGGCCTACTCAGGATAGTAAGTATTCAGGATTCACAGATGAACTCTGAAAGATTTAAATCTTCTTTCACTATCTGAAGCACAGACATGACAGAGTTCATGAGCAGGTTGAACACCAAATTTTTCACCAAATGAACTCAGTAACCGTTGCCGTCGTGGAGTGACGTCATATGACCAAAGTGTGAACATGCCTCTACGTATAAACTAAAGCGGATCTCATATGAATTGGACAAAATCCCCGGGTCCTCCTCAAATCCATGCCAGGTGGCGGTGGATGGTACCACCAATTGCATTGAACCTGTTGCAGCCACATACTGAGTTTTCGCAAAGCCCCCAAAACGCCAACGCAAACGTCATCCTTTTGTTTCATGCCTTCTTCACATAATCGAACAATGGGATTGGTGTTCACGTTGGCATTTCAGGGGATTTGTGAAAATTGGCCTTCTCCGCCGGCCATGGAGGCTTTCCTTTATGGCCTAATGGTTGGTACATTGGCCCATGGGTGCCCGGCACACATACAATACATCTGGAAGACCTTCCCAGTCGAACCTGGAAGGTGTAGTTCAGCACTGAGACGCAGAGTGGCGCTAAGTGACTCAAGGACGAGTCATCTCTGTCCGAAGGGTTAGGTTTAGTGTTAGGATAAGGAGTAGGCTTTAGGGGTCAGGGGTAGGAGGCCAGGCATCAAAGGTTGTGGGATAGCGGCCAGGGTTGAGGATTTGGAGTGGACGACATTCACCCCTTCAGCTAATGTCTCCCATTGCAGGCATGGACCACGGGCCCCTGGAGAGCTGTCCGAGGAGAATGTCAAGCACAGAGCACAAAAACACACCGAAGTACTGTACACTCGTACGTAAAGCTTCCAGAAGGAGCTTCCTTCCCCTGTGTTTGACATTCTCCTCTGACAGCTCTCCCGGGGCCCGTGCATGGACCCACGATTCCGAAGGCATCTCCCGGGACTATGTTTCAACTTACACTCATTCTGTCGTCTGGTCACACATATGATACCCAGTCGTCATCAGTGGCTTGCTGCTTCCCATTCTACAATGAACTCTGCGAGATTTCTGGAGAAGAAATAAACAATTCCAACGTTAGAGTCATGATATAACTTCTACAGAAGATGGCCACATTGGCCATTTTTAGACATAATAGGTTGAGGAGTACGAAAAATACAATCTCGTACCCAGAGATTAGTTACGCTCGGCCGAGGTTGATGGTCGCTACACTAATCTCTGGAGACGGCTAAGCCCTAGCGGTGGCTTCGGGAACCAAAATGCAGGGCAAATGCGTTACACACAGCGCATCCCGCTTCACTCCAAGTTTATACAGTGCGCCAAGTACTGCTGTGGATTTTCCTCAATAAATACAACAGATCCCTCGAAAAAACCTTTCTAAGGACATTTTTGTGTGTAACATTTTATACTCAAGTCATCTCAAGTCATTTCAGTGCATTTGTGGTCACATTCGGTCTAAAATTGCACGATACCAAAAATCACACCTAAGGCGTGAAAATGGCTAGCCGTCTCCAGAGATTAGTGGAGCAACCGACAACCTCGGTCCGAGCGTAACGAATCTCTGGGTACAAGATTGCGAAAAATACTGAAAATACGAAAATACTGATTGTGAAAACTCTATAGTAACCGCACCCAACAGAACAATACCAAACGGACATAAAAATAGCCTCCCCCATGTATGTATCTCATGTCATCCGTCAGAAGTATCCACGATAATCCGGGCATGTCACAACTTGTAACGAAGTCTTAAATTTCCACTATTATCTCCAGCTGATGTTCCAATCCAGTCTCCAGGGGCGTAGCTAGCGGTGGACGGGGGGGGGGGGGGCAAATGCCCCCCAGGGCAAAAAGGGACAAAACAGATTTTTCCTCTTACTTAAAGCCATACAATCACGAGAGCTACCGTAGCCGTCGATTCACATTTTGGTTCGAACACTCGTTGAAAAAGTCACGTGAAAGTGGCATGCTTCCATGTGAAATAATCTAAATGATGATCGACTCTGACCACAACACTCGTTTTTCGTCATTTAACTTTTGCTAAGAAACTTTCTCGCATTTTTGTTTGAACCAAAATGTGAATCGACGGCTACGGTAGCTCTCGTGATTGTATGGCTTTAAAAGGTCATTTCCCCTCCTCAAGCCAAGTTATTGTGGTGTTAGATGTGGGGAAAATGCATCTCAGAGGATATACATTTTCAATTTTTTTCTGGGGAGGATCCCCAGACCCCCTCCACTTCGTCCTCCAGATGCTATGAGGATCTGACTTCTCCAGGATGAGTTGGACTCTGCCATTCTCTTTAGTCGTACAACGCCGCAACGTTGAACTCAAACTTTGTGTTGCCCAGTCTAGGACTGCTCAAGACTGGGTTGGTTCATCTTATGCTGATGTCAGGTCGAACAACGATTACGCCACATTGAGACGCAACTGCATTCATGTCACACCATATCGGCAACTGATTTGTTCCATGCATGGTCGTGGCTCAGACGAAAAGCAATCCGGAAAATTCAGTTGTCGCCTGTTCTCTGCCTCTGCATGGTCGACCTGACATCAGCATTGAGGCCCGTTTCCAATACAGAGGACTCCTCTGTGGTCTGCAGCGAGCGCTACGGTTTTCACAGGCATTGGGATATGCCGTGTATTGTTAAACCATCGAAGGATTATCCAAAACCCTGTGAAAACTGCACCGCTCGCTGCACACCACGGCGGAGTCCGCTGTAGTGGAAGGGCTTTAATAAAGCCCTTCCACTACAGCGGAGTAAGAAGAAAGTTATGGGTGAAAGTGCTCAAAAAACATTCGTGACTGAAATCTGCCACGCTGAACGAACGAGTGAGAACAATGTTAGTATAAATTTAACCAGAACATGTGCCAAAGGGAGTTGTACAAGACTTAAACTCACCAAGAGAGAAAACGACAAGACTTGTCTTCCATCAGGAAAGTTGTGAAATGTCACGTTACAGACTTCGAACTCCTTTTAAATAATTCAGAATCTGTGGCGTCAATGGGTGGCAATCTTCAATTTATAACAATTTCATACCCTGACACTTCGATAGAAACCAAATGAGAAAGGATCGCAGGGGTTCAAGAAAAGGAACAGGGAGGCAAGTAGAGGACAGGGTCACAGAACGGCTCCGCTTTTCAAGTTCAAAGAGAATTTGGAGCAAAACGCAAGAAGTGTAAATGATTATTTTCATTTGAAAATACAGACGAAATAATGGATGCTTCCACAATGGGTGTTTTCAATGGGATGGCATGGCAGGGGTTGACAAAGGGGCACGGGTGAAAAAGGGTCTCGCACTGTCAGCGCTGATGAAAGGGTTTGTGGGCGCTGGAGCGTGATACGCGGTGTGAAATTCACTTGACATATTATCTGTCATCAGAATTTGAGATGTTTTCATAACTTTATAATTGGATTGTACGGATTCAGTTGTTGCTGTGTTAACAGGGGTTAGGTATTGACAAGGGCAAGACCTTGCAGCAATGGGGAACTTTCCTGCCGTCAGAGGCCACTACGAGTTAGCGGTCCAAGAACGTCATGAAATTTGACGTCACAGGGCAGAAATGCATGCCACAACGTCATCCATAATGACGTGGGCGCCGTGGCTCACGCATTTGACGTCAAATTTTGTGACGTTCTGGACAGCTAACAGGCGGCCTCTAACAGCAGGAAAGTCTCCCATTCCTTCTAAGGAAACACTGGGGCCAAAATGTCACCAGTTTTTGTGATCACGGAAATCTTCATTTTAGTAGTGTAGCCAATCGTTGCATTCCAGCTGTTTTTTTTCTCAGGTGCAGAAAAACCCGAGCCATTCAGATGTGTCACGACGTGCAGTGGTACCTTTCATTACATTCTTACGCTGCACAAAGTGCTCCATTTCAATATTTGAATTCATTCCAATTGAAAGGGTCAGCCACAAACGTCTCAGAAGATAAGGCGCGAACATTTAGCAAAAACTCGCGTCCTGCTACTTAAAAGCAATCAATACCAGGGACAACAACGGCAGAAATCTTCGCATGAAAAAGGGGTCAGGACAACAATAGAAATTCCATCTTATCCTTTGTGTATGTTATAAAATAATTTCAATGCCTCTTATCCCTACTCCCCAGGGCCACAACTACCGGTAAGCATTATTATTTTAATAAATCTTTTCCCTTTATATAACGTACATCTTATACATTCCTTGGTCATATCGCACGCCAGTCCCTGAATTAGGCCACGTCGTAACAACGCTTCACTGGGCATGTGCCCTGGATGCTACACACGCTTTTGTCACCTCATAATAATATTGTTAAACCCTGCACCGAGGACGCTAATGACATAATGCGAGCGTGACCTCCCTTGTAACTTATCCGTGTCCTGAGTCCCAAGGGTCAGAACACAATCGCCGCGGTGCCCTGGACGGCGTGAATAGCCATACGTCACCGGACACCACTCACGAGGGTCACAACGACACCTCAGTTATTCACCGCGATATACTGGTGTTGAAAAGACCGATTGATCCTGAGCAACTCCCTGCCCTGGTTCGTTTGTTCCGCCAAAAACGCCATCTCGCAAAAATGTCAAATATTATGCGTGCAAAGAAGGACATTGGGTAATGCAAGGGGGCGAGATGACATGGGAAGAATGCCAGCAATTGTTCAGCATTGTTTGGGCGTTTTTAGCGGTGAAATCCCTGTATGGCGCAAGATCGTTGAGGCCGGAGATATGAATGACCATGTTCTCATTTCCCAAAACGTAATGTGGGCGTCGGAGAAGTCCACATGTGTTCTATTTCATTTGTATTTGTATTTGATTTTTCCGTCAGGGCTGCAGCCATAGCATTATTGGCCCTGGTAAGTACAGAAGAGGCCATCTCAAGCTACTCATGTTCCTCACTTGGATGGGGTCTTTTACTTGTCCTTGCAAAGGCACAAGGTACAAGGCACCACGGCTTACTGTCCCATGCAACGGACGTGAAGAGCTTTATTTTTCCATCAGGGCTGAAGCCATAGCATTATTGGCCCTGGTAAGTATGGAAGAGGCCATCTCAAGCTACTCATGTTCCTCACTTGGATGGGGTGTTTTACTTGCTCTTGCAAAGGAACAACGTACAAGGCTCCACGACTTTAATTGTCCCATGCAACTGACGTGAAGAGCCGGGAATGAAATCCCATATGGCCCCGGCTGGATTCGAACCCGGAACTTGCCGCTTGCTGAGCGGACGTGATAACCACTTGGCTATCAAGGATGCTCCCTGCATGGTGTTCAGAAGGCTTGGATGGTTGAAGCCCCTCTTTGTCGCTCACATTTACGCAAGGTTACAAAGGTTGCAGGTTTGGTACCCTCCACATGATACTCATTGTGAGGCGGTCTGGGAAAACCCGTCGGAAATTGCTGAATGATCAACAAGAGCTGTCAGATTGCCTGTGCATGGATCTGCTACTCTTTATCTGTTACGAAGTGCATTTCAGCTGTTAAAATGTGCAGGTTCACCAAGGCCATCACTTCCTTCTAATGCGACATCCGACTGGTTTTCCTAGACTGCCTCAGATTCGTCAGCATGCGTAAAGAAACTGCCCCTCATATCCATTTCCATCCTACACTACGGACCAAGTTGGTGTATTTTTTCTTGGCTTGGCATGGGCAGAAGTTCCAGGACAAAGCAATGGCATGGTGGACTTTCCAAAATGATGTTTGGGGGTGGAGGGGGCGGGCCACACATCCTATCCTTTCCCAGCTAGGACACAAGCAAGAACTTCTGACTTATCGCTGCACTTTCACGAAAGTCGGACAATCAAATCCCGAGACTATCTCCACGATCTATCAAAGACGCCAGCGATTTTATCTCTACAATTGGTTACATTATATCAACCCCCGCTGGCGAAGGGGTCGTAACCAAGGGGTCAAAATGGTTACGTTTTATTCAGAGGAATCAGTTTCAATGCCAGCCCTGGACAAACTTGATGATGGACATTTTAAAGAAACACTGTTTGCGTACGACCCGCTGATTGTAAACCAGGGACCTTTTCAAAGGAGGTCATCTTACAGTTCATAAGTGGACATGTTTACTATCCTCCACATGAAGGGGCCTTAGAGTCTGCTGACCTTTGCAAGGGTCGAATCTGGTTATGGCCTTGACTTCGAGGTTGCTCATTGAAGTTGCATAAGGGTCATTGGGTCCAGGGATGCTTCGAAAAGGGGTCAGGTTGAAACCAAACACCGTTTATTGAAATAAGGGTGTAAGGGCACCAGCTCAGACGTCAAGTTGAGAAGCTTGACCACCTCCGTCAGAAGGGTCAAAACTGGAAAGACAAAGGGACCATTGCAAATGTTGTCTGGGGTTCAAATCAGAGGCACAGTGTCAGGGTTAGGGTTGATTGTGACCCTTGTTTTCAATATTTCAAGGAATTCGCCGCATCCCACTCCCTGACAAAACTTTAGGAGAATGGAACAACAGTTCATGGTCAGGGTGTCAGGTTCAACGTCAAGATACAACTCCTCTGCTCTGATGAACTGGTGGCATCCTTTTCTTAGCCTTGTTTTCAAATAAAGATTCAACTTCCAGAAGGGTCAAAATTAGCAATAAGGGACCAAAACTATGGTTAGTATGGTTTCATTCTTAGGACATAATGGTCTGTATTTTAGAATGCTCTTCAACGTAAATGAGTTCCTCAAGGCTATTGTTCTCAACAGGAGAACCTTTTCTGGACGTTTTATCCATGTTGCACTGCGTAAAGCGGGCCGCACACAAACATGCAATTTTGCCTCCAACTATGGAGATTTTTGCCTCCTACGTGCAAATGTCGTCGTGTGCAGTGGTCGGAGGCAGAGGCAGAGACGGATTTTTTTGCCTCCAACACAGATCAAACATGACAGTGTGTGGCAGGCTTTTAGGATGTCGTGACATGACGTCATTATGTTGCTTTGCTCACAACGCCGACCTGTCGGGATAAAAAGTTGTACGGTACCTTATTACATTGGACAGTGCGAACAGTATGAACGGGCCAAGTTTCACTTCTTAATACCAGTACTTGTCAATTTCTAGACAATCTATCTTTGGTCTCCTGAACTGTCTGAGCCACTCCAGCCTCCACTCAGGTAGAGGTCCCAGGTAGGTGAGGGTTCACAACGGGAACATTGGCGATGCCCCAGGCCCAGCGTAGAGTGAAAGGGTCACGTTTGTTTAAAGTCAACATGAACCCTTCACAAAGGTGACGCAATCTGATACCCTGTGATTTAAGCTTCAGTCAAGTGGGTGGGAGAGAAGTCAAAAGTGAATAAGTGAAGCAGCAATGAGACGGGTTGGCGGAGGTTGGTTCAACGCAAGGGCATGGTCAGATTTGCAGAAATGTTGCTGCCACTCGTAACTCTACAGGATTCTTTTCGTGCTACAATTTGACTAGAAAGAAATTCCATAACAGCCCAGATAAAATTGCCTTTTTAAAAGTTCACTTGGTAGGGATCGTGATAAACTCCCAGGTGGCGCTGTGAAAGTCGACCAATGAAAGCATTGAGCAATCCGTAACCAAGCTGGCCTGAGACACTTTCATTGGCTGAGTGGATCATGTGATCTGATCTAGTAGCCATGGTAGCACAAGAACATCCGTTGCCAACGGGCCAAAGAGTTCAGAAAGCAGCGTGCTGAGGCTATAGAGCTTGTGCAGCGGCTCGTTATGACGTCACTTTTGACCTGCAGCGCCCCATGCTCACGTCCCCGACAAAGTGCGCCACGTGTAGGTCGCATCATGGCAGAAGCGTTGACGACAAAGTGCACCACGTGGGTCGCCAACGTCGTATGACGTCAAATTTGACTGTCAAGATGGCGGATTTTTCCGTGATGACGTCATCTGCACAAGCTCTATAAGACTCGTGTGGGGGCCTAACGCCATCTGTTGACCAAACGCAGCGAATTCTACGACGAAGTGAAGAAGTTGTGGAGGGTGGGTGAACCGAAGGAGTTCAGGATCATGAAGGAGCTGTCAGGCAGTAGGCCTACATTATCCAAGTTTTGCCCCTTTTGTGACCACACCCTGCCATATCTATGACTACAGAAGAACTGGATCAATCAGCCGACGAAATAAACACCAAAGGGGTAAGAACGGCCGGACCCCAAAAGGGCCCGATAACGCACTCTCTAAAGAAAATCAAATTCCCCTTCCCTCCATCTGGTGCCTTTTCCATGCTCCCTCATCAGAGGGCTCAAAACCTTGACCTTGATCGCCAGATTAGTTCCAAACAAACAACATTATTTTTCCCTAAGGGTCTTCCCCTTCAGTTCGTCTGTTCACCCCCTCAAAGGGTCCTTAAAGGAAACCTTGACCTACATTTACATCGGAAGTGATATTTTCAAGGGCATCGGATGTTTTTGTTCAACAAATGAGGGAAACAATCAAAAGAACTCTGCTGTGAGAAGGGAAAATTCAACCCTTCAAAATCAAGCCTTTTCGAATCTTCACAAGGGTTCAACGGGTTCAGAAACCTTGACATAATTCTTGCGATGAATTGTCATAAAGAAGGATCAGGAAACCTTAAACAGCAGATAAAGCATGCACTAATTAATGTGAGACTATCGATCGCAGCTGAAAAGGGGCCCTCAAATCTGTGATCAAGAAATCTAAAGGGAAAGGGCATCTCTTGCGTTTGTATTTGATTTTCTGTCAGGGCCGAAGCCACAGCATTATTGGCCCTGGTAAGTATGGGAAGAGGTCATCTCAAGCTACTCATGTTCCTCACTTGTGGATGGGGTCTTTTACTTGCCCTTGCAAAGGCACCACGGCTCACTGTCCCATGCAACCGGCATGATTGAAAAGCCGGGAATGAAATCCCATATGGCTTGGGCTGGATTCGAACCCGGGACCTAGTGCCGCTTGCTGAGCGGACGTGATAACCACTTGGCTATCAAGGCTGCTCAAGCATGTCAAGTACAGATCAGTGCCAGAGTTTTTCGTATGGGGGTCGCTTGAACACCCAGTCCTATAAAGCATGATGACGACTGCCACAACAAACTTTCAGAATTGGAACCCTACACATGAAGGAAGGAAAACAAGTAGAATAGAGATGAGAGGGGACTTTTTTGCACTTTTTTTGCTCTGTTCATTTCAGGAGAATTTAACTGTCACCAACAGATAAAAGCCGTCGATCTGCACAACGGCAGCTTGGTTCGAGACAAATTTGTCTGAGAACAACAGACTGACTTCCAGCAGGACAATCGGAGCCACATTCCTCGATTTGTGTATCCAGCCCTTAAACCCTAAGGCTCACTCTCAAAGGGAAAGAAAACCTTGACCCAAGCTGACACCTCCATTACTCGGCATCAAAAGTTTTCACAAGGGATGAAATAATAGAATTAGATGAAGGGGCTCAATTCACCGGTTACAAACTGCTCCGCCTCTTTGGCCCCTGCGGGTGCTATTGTTACGAAGTGTCCAATGGCAGACTCTACGGAAAATAGGGTCACTTTGGTCCCACCTGACCAAAAATGTGAAAGTCCGTGAGAAGAAATGTGTTTCGTCTCAGTACATTCTGTACCCATTCCTGAATGTTCACACAAAATTTTAGAGCAAGGCATCAATGACTTTTTATAAAAATTGCGAAAATAAACTAGGGCTCTTTAAGAGCCTAGTGGTTGCTATGGTCAGGTGGACAGACAAAAGTGGACAGACAAGTATTTTTCATTGACTTTTTTCACTGACGATAGAAACACATTTTGTCTGTCCACCTGCATGACCTGACGATATAATCACAATGCACATCGTCTGCTAGCATGCAAGCAGACGCAGCCCATGTGCGACCTCTTTTGGCCAATGACCTGACGAACATTTCCATACCATTTCCGTCGTGATAAATGCTCAAATTTATGCATACACGTGGTCAATGTTGTTGCTATCGTCATACTGATCTATCGTCATGATAGTGGACAGACAAATATTAGTGAAAGAAACTACTTTCTTACCTCAGACATGAAAAAAACAACACAAGACGTCGTCAAAGAAATCAAGAGTGCATGCGTACATCATATTTATTTCCGGATCCGGTTACAATAAAACGGAAACCGAGGTGGAACAAAGTTGCGATCGTCAGTACAGGACAATGGACAGACTGACGATAGAAACTCTGAGACATTTTTTGAAAGGGTAAAACAAGATTTTCCATAACCGACACAACCACCAGTGAACCAAACGTTGAATACATATTCCAAAACGACAGTGGTGTAGTGTTGATTAGGCTTGGATTACACAAAACCAGTGCTATTTCTATCGTCAGGTGAGGTGGACAGACATGACCTGACGATAGCAACTGCAATAATGCATTGGTTTCAGATTTCGGGACCATGTCTGTCCAATTTCTGACGTTTTGAAAGAAATAAAATTTGTTTATTTTATTTATTATTATGAATTTTGGGGTATAACAGCTATGACAGCTTCCATGATGTAAGAGCTTTCAGATGATACCACTGTGGTCTTCTGAAAATGCAGCAGTATAGACTGATCGACCTCAGTATTCAACATCATGAAAGTGGCCCTACTTTCCGTAGAGTCTGCCCAATGCCAAGGGTTCGGGACCTTGACCCGAATGACATCATCTAAGTGTTGTCAACAAAGCGTCCCTAGCAGAAGGTCCACAGGTGACAGGGTCTCGTTTCGATACATTCTGCATGTTCTGGTTGCCCCACACCTCTCCCCTTAGGCATGCTATATTCAAAGGGCCCAAAGCCTTGACTACGGTCTCGAATTTGCAGATCTGTGCACTTCCGTCGAAATCGCAAACACAACCTCGGTCTGGAACTGAATGACGTGATGCAGACAACCCCACAACAGTGACTTCGAAGACGTTGCATCAGAGTCGACCATTGCTGAATCATGGACTGCGTCACGCAGCTGGTAGACAGAGGTCGTGTTTGCGATTTCGGCGGAAGTGTGCAGATCTTTCTCGTTAACGTCAATTTGGGATTTGTCTATAGACCATGTGCACGTGACGTCATCATTGACGTCATAATTCGCAGGTCAGCCATTTTGGACAGCATCTGACGCTACGAATGCGTTGGACGTGCCGTCCAAAATGGCGGCATCTCGACGTCGCGGTGACGTCATAATCGGTGCTGCACGTCCTCTATAGTGGGGTTGAACAACTAATCATCATCATATCACCACATTCGAAAAAAGTTGCAAAATGATCAAGAAATCGTGAAATAATCTGTAGGCCCACTTGCAGGGACCCTTCCGAGAGCTGAATCCCTGAGTGAAGTGAACAGTACGTTGCACAATTGACCTACCTTTACCCGCGTACCTTCCACGTGCGTCACGCGGACGGTACGCTTCAGTTCATTGTGTATGGTACGGACGTCACGCCTCTTGCGTGACGTCTGTGCACCATGGGCGAATGACGTTATGTCCTCCATGATGGCGCGCGACGTCTGTGGAAGATATGAGGACGGCACGCGCATGACGCTGTATGTGGTACGCAGATGGGAGGTCCGGAAGGGAGGTCAATTGTGCAACGTACTTCATTGTATAGCACGCACGCCGGTAGTGATCGCACTAATACGTTGCTAACTTCTAACTTTGAATGCCGAGGCCAACGCGTCAACCACCCTCTACGACCGGTTGGTTAACCGGTGCCATAGTAGCTGCAAGGGGTTCAATACGTATGAAGGTCTAGTCTAATGGCTCTGCAGGTCCTAGGGAAGTCTCTGAATAAGGTCCCAGGTCCCTATCTTTGCAGGTTTATTGAACTCCATCATTCCTGCCAGCAGTTCCATTGTTCGAAATCCCCCCTCCCAAGGGCTGATATCGAACAATACCCCTTCCTCCAGCTATAAGGGCTCAAAACCTTGACCCATTTCAATAATTGAATCTGTAATTCACGAATTCGGAACAAATACGCAGCGACAAACAAACACCAGGGTTTACTCTGCCCTATCCTTGAACCCCTTTGTACCCTTTTTTCAACAATTGTGGGAACCCTCGTTTGAATTTATCCTTGGATGAAGAAGTAAAATTTTGATTATTTGTCAAAAATGATGCTGCAGTGAACATCGATTTATCATAAACATTTTTCTTCTTTTTCCTGCAAAAAAGAGCTGCTGTAAGGATGCACAGAAAAAACCCTGCATCATTTTACCCCACTCCCCCGTTCAACTTTCGAACCCTTTGTTTTTACATGGGCAACACGTTTCACTGACTTCAACCCCAGAAATAACAAAATGGTCAGGGACCATGTGCTCTCCTGGGGGGCAACTGTCGGCGACTCGTGGAACAAATGACTATGCTCTATCTGAATACATTGTAGAGGCTTTGCAATGACGTCATCCTCGGCCATTCTGGGGGACACAGGGCGCAGAGGTGTGAGCCGACCGTGACGTGACCTTGCGTGAAGTGTGCCATGCCATTGTCTGACGTAACGTCATTGGGGCATGCATGTCTCATTTCGCTGCGCCTCTGCAGCATGTGTCCTCCAGCATGGCGGCTTGGGACGTCACCTCTATATTAGAGCTCTGCCTGCAGTTTTCTCAATGAATTCACGAATTTTCAACCCCAACCAGGGTCTTTTTCAAGTGGAACTTTACAATCTGAAACTCTAGAAAAGACTAATATAATGATTCTTTTCTAGAGTTTCAGATTGTAAAGTTCCACTTGAAAAAGACCCCGGCGCTTGGGGTCGAAAATTTGTGAATTCTGGAGATTGACTTCTTGCTTTTTACCATTTTGTGTGTCAATTTTGTGCTATTCTGTATCTCAGGTTTCTCAATGTGTGCTGAAAACTAGGCCTTGATTCTTTGAAGTACGTATCAGGCAAGTATTTTGAGGACCTTCAAGAGGCTACATGGATCTCTACCTGCATTCTCCTAACACTTTGAAAATATCGTAAAATTCAATACAGAGGGGCTTTAAACATGAACCATTTGCGTATATCAATATTCTCAAACAACGTGCTCAGGTAATAATCAGGCAAGCATTTTGGGGACCTTCGCAAAGCTAAGAGACCTCTACCTGCATTCACCTAACACTTTGAAAATAGTATAAAATTCAATACAGCGGGGCTTTAAGTTAACACGTACCATTTGCGTATCATAGGTCTCGAACAATAAGTAATAAGATTCAGACAGATAATTACAAGTTAATAAACACGAGAAGGAGTAAATTTCAATTCAAACACAAAAGCTTAGAAATGCTAGATACAGCAAGTCACCTCCCACCATTTTTAAGAGGAAACAACCAAATCACCATGACAACAGCAGCACTATCTATCTGTTGCTGGAAACCACTATACGCAATAACATGGCAACGCTAAACACTTAGTTTTTCAAGAAAATATGATTCATAAAAACAAACAGTGCACCGATGTACAAACTGAGTTAGAGCGGGTACCACGGCGATGATGGTGGTGAACATTTAGGTCATCAATATAAAGATTGCACAATACAGTGTTTCCGTCCGCAGAGGGGGATGAGGGGGATCTATCCCCCCAAAACAATCAAATTATTTCAGGGGGATATGACCCCCCCAGGTTTGCTGACTAACGTTTTCAAATTATATCGTAGCGGGGGTAAGCTTCAATTTTTGCTTCATTTTCATGTCTGAGATGCTTGGAAATTGCTTCTTTTGCACTGCTTACTTCAAAAACTTCTTACGTGAGGAGAACACCCCCTTGTGGTACTCTGCACTATTAGCAACCTCCTCATTACCCCCTCAAAAATAATCCTGGTGGAAACTCTGCAATGTACACAATATACTGTAAGCCCCTTACTTTTTGAGACTTGTATTGTTATGAATATGGACTTGAGCATGGCAGAGTGTATGCCTACTACATAATATCTGTTCTGGAGATTTCAACACAATTAGCCTATTCCTTTTTTCACCCTAAAATCAGACACAGACCAAAACCACAGCCCCCTCCCCCACCTAAACAAAGATACAGAAATCAATGTTCACTGCCCCCCCCCCCCCAGCAGCTCCTGCCTCCGCAGCATAAAGCAACACACAGACACTGTGGTGGACAAAAAATAGGAATCTCAACAAAGTCACTGTCAGAGTAGACCAAATTATTATACTCCAATGCATCAAAACATCAATGTATCACTCATAATTGCCAAACAAAATGTGTCACCAGCAAAAACACCAGACAACAGGGGCAATTTTAAAGCACAGCTCTGCAGTAATCAAACATGATAAAAATCATTTATTTTTAATGCAAAATGCAAGCCCCACATTATGTCAAATGACCTGACTAGAATAGAGGTAGGTCCAATGATGGGGGAAATGAAACAGGCCTAGCAGCAGAGGGAATTCAATTTTAACAATAGATTTCAAATTAGGCCTATATTTTGTTTAAAATTTTATATTTCATCAGTGTTTCCGCCAGAGGGTACGCAGGGTACGCTGTGAGTACCCTCAAAGGAACAGAAAAGGGCCATTTTCTTTTATTTCATGGGGTTTTTTGCTGATTTGGAAGAACTGCATACCCTCAAAAATATTTCTGGCAGAAACCCTGTTCATAATCTGAAATCAAGAATTTGCTACAAGAGGAGGTAGGCCCACAAGGTTGCATTTTAATTCAAGACCTGCCTCATATAGGCCTTTGTGAAAAGACATCTAAAGCGCACACATGATCAATATTATTGCACAAAATGATGATCAAAATGGGCAATATTATTTCCAATCTTTTTTCGACCCATCATGCCAGAAGCACATGACCCCACTTGGGCCCCATATTGTGCAATAATATTGGATGGTGTATGAGGCCCTAGGTTTTTTACTCTAACATGTCTAAGAAGACTCAAAAAGTATATATAAAATCAACAAATAGGGCACCATCTGCAAATAGTACAGCCGTAAAATAGGCCTATACCATGCAAAAAATAAATATAATCATTAAAATTATCATACCATTTCAAAATATCGGCAAATATCCTATAATCCCTTATCCAGTTTGTTCCAAGTCCTTGTGAATGAATCAGAAGTGACATCCAGTCAGTCGAAAACTCAGACACACTAACTCCAAACTCCTGGGTTCGGAACTAAACACCGTAGTAATTTCGTCCCAAGGGTCGCAATCCATTCTCAAATTCACAATAAAAGGTCTGACACGCCCCCTTAATTGTGAAGTCCCATTTGGCCCCAAGCAACGTATTCCTTTAGTGTCCCATTCATATAGTACATTGTATTATGATATGCACGCACCGTATCTGGGACGATAGCGTAGAAAATTCCCTTATACAATGTATACAACTATCTAAGTTTGACCTGCTTGGACGTATAACATCGGTTTTTGGTGAAAGAAGTTGAAAATAAGGCGTAAAATTCGCGAAAATAGCCTCCATTTTGAGTGAACATCACCTGAATTCAGATTGAACCGAAACTATTTCAAAATGGAGGAAATGATATTGTAGGGTCATCCGAACGCGCAGACGAATTGCGAAAATGCGCGTCTCATACCCTACAAGTCTTAGGCCCTGTGCATCAAAACCGTTATTTAAGTTCTAAACTCTTATAAAAAGCATTAAAATCGAAGTAAAATTGAGGTTTAAGGTTGGAAATATCATGAGCCGTGTTCGTGATATTTATGTTAATTAGGCTGACCCTAATAACTACCCTTCCTCTGCCAGGATCTTAATTTGACCCTTCGAGAAAGCGTTGAAATCGGCGAAATCTCCGCACAAATTTCAATCAAAATGATATAAAACACTCACCTTTTTTCTTCTCCATCTGTTCATCCCAGATTTTGCCCGAAACCCGGCGCAAAATATGAGTTTTTGAAGAAAAGCTCGCAGGGTCATCGGCGCCTAGCAAACCACATGATCGACCCTTGTATATTGAAACCCTGCGCCTCTGCGCACTATCACTGCGCATATCCGGGGATTGTCAGGAAAATCGTAACTGTGCGAAATGATATTTTTATACATTGTAGCGTCATATCACGATATCACTTCTTAGCGTTCTTTGCGATTGAATGACCCGTCGTTATGGCAATGAGATGAATAGAATGACATCCAGTGCAATGGTCATGCAAGTCGTGATGCAGCTATAGTGTGTCGATTGGAAAGAGTACAGGTGTGACGGGAAAGAATGTCCCAGGAAAAACTGTCCTGGGAACAAAAGATCCTATGAGGAACCCGCCCTGCGGTTTATCCCGACAGGTCGGCGCTGCGAGCGATTGTACCGAAACGACGTCATTGACGTTGTTTTAGGTGTTGACGTTGCGTCATGAAAAAATTTCCTGTACATTTTTCTACAGGAAGAATGACACAAATGACGTTGTCCTTATTGCTATCGGATTTCTTAATTTTAAGAAAAAAAGGAATGAGTTTAAAAGAAAATTTCATCTGCTACATGATGATGTAAGTTTTACTGCCATGCGACCAACACAAATGGTTTATTTTCACGCCAGAAATAAATGGAAATAACGTTAGAAAAAAGAGATTTCGGTCACATCGCTCGCAGCGCCACGTTGTGACGTTAGTGTGCGGGTTCCTCATTGTTACATTCTAATCTCTGGCGATTGGTTTCCCCATGCCGCTTATTCCGTCATTCAACAAAAAAGTTGACACTTTTTAAGGGGACACTCTTTACTGCAACACAGGTAAGGGAGTAGGAAATAAAAGTGGAAATAGGCCTAGGTGGGAAGTTTTGGCATTTTGCGCAAATTTTTCAATTTTTCAAATTGAGATAAATTTATTTTCCATTTTGAGAAATATCGCCCGGGCGGGAAAATCAGAAAAAATGTCATGCCATTTCAAGAAAATTTCTCCCAACTTGAGAAATTTGAAAAATTCGCGCAAAATTCCAAAATTTCCCACTTCTTATTTTTCACTTTAATTTCTTACTGCCTTTTCGGTGTGAAAGTAACCATAGTCTCCATGGAACCATGGTCCGTTTCCTTCAGGCCACCATTCCTTAGGAACTAATTATCTTACCCGGACTTCTTAGATAAGAATGGTGACAAAGTGACAGGGCAATATTTACCAAGGGACTATTTCTTTCTATCTTTTTCTTTCACACCAAGAGTGAATAAAAATAAAGCACAAAGAGCGACACACGAAATGATAAGATATTATAGGAGAAGTCGTCTGTCCAAACTTTCCCAAATTTTCGAAGTCGACCTATCCGAGGGTCTATTTACACCGGCGGTAAATAAAGTACATATGAGCTAAACTTAAATTTATAAACTTATAAGTATTTAAACTTGTGAAATTATACGAAACAATCCAATCCCAATGTAAGGTGCTGGAGCTAATTAGGCCTAAGAGGAGACTTCATTTTATTATCATTGAATTTAATGCTAACTTCCTTAGGGCCGATTTAGACGTTGGCTAAGCTAACCATTGGTTCCACCAAAAGTAGATTAGGCACGCGAAATACTAAATTTTCACTAAAAAGCCCTGTTTGG
Organism: Notospermus geniculatus; assembly: GCA_002633025.1. NCBI lineage: Eukaryota > Metazoa > Nemertea > Pilidiophora > Heteronemertea > Lineidae > Notospermus > Notospermus geniculatus. The sequence goes on along the minus strand of NMRB01002613.1, from coordinate 56,943 downwards.
ATGGATAGTAAGCGCTATACAGAGCTTAGAAAACGGGGCTTTTGGGGGAAATTTAGTTGTACATTTTTCGCACGCCTATCTATTTTTGGCGGAACCAATGGTTAGCTTATAGCTAGCGTCTATTAAGTCGGCCCTAAGAGATAAAACGCGCATATCGCAATGTTTTTGCATCAAACAGGCAGGGATAAGTGTTTTTTGCCGGTGTAACATCTGCCAGTGTTGCTGTGTGTCAGTGTTCCCCTTTATTGTTTGGGAAGCGCTGGCAGATAGATCGACACGTTTCTAGTGCCCAATTGTCAAGTCGCAACTTATTCCGTCAGACGAAAGGAGGGGAACACTCACAGATGGGCAACACTGAAAAACATTACACCATGTTTTACGATGGGAATGGCGGCGGCATTTGGGGGCCTACTGTCTTTATCAAATGATGGACAATAACGCGCGATTTTTTTGGAGGGGGCACCCTATATTTAGTTGGGTGGGCCTAAAAAACCAGGGGCCTGTTCCATAAAGTGACTTTAAGCTAATGGTACCATTAACTTCAATGCATTTTCCATTTGGTTAAAGGTACCATTAGCTTAAAGTCACTTTATGAAACAGGCCCCAGATCACTGTTTTCTTGAATGTACTTTACAATTTTTCGACATATATTTTGTCATATTGGGGCATGTTAGGGCATGTGATATGAATTGTGGGAAAGTAGGCCAACATATGAAAAAATAACACCATTACCAAAAATGACTTGTGAAAAACTGCCCGCATGCCGGTCTAGGCTAATGATTATTCAGGTTGTTATTATTATTATGATTCCGATTATTTTTTTTTCAAAATTTAAATTGGATTTGTCGCCAGTTAAAAAGGGTTTGACATCGTTTGAAATTTTGCCATGATTGCTATTTTACATTTCATAAGGCACAAAATCATAGGCCTCGTATGGAAATTGCAGAAGTTTTGCACTAAATAAATAGCCCTGTTTAGGCCTACACTACATAGAGATCCCCGGGCTTTTTGAGACTTCCCGTTACTAGTATAATATTAGGCCCACACTAGGCCTCCAGTGTGCGGACAGATGCAAAACAGATCAGAACAACTATTGATTCGTTCGATGAATTGATATTATATAAAATTTCAATCTTCAAACGCAGCACGACATAACACTTCCTGCGCATTTTCCCCATTTATAAAAAAGCGCGACTTTGAAATTCTAGAGCAGACGCGCCAGCACTCCCTGTCACGTGACCACGTATCGGATGTCGTCTGCAAAGGGACAAAACGGGAAATTGCATTGTTTACATCCGAATGGTATAAATAATTCCATTGTTGGATAAAGAGATTTTATTTCTGATAGTAATATGATATTTAATCAGATGTTTTGTTCAATTGTCGTAGGCGGGAAGGGGTTTGGCCCCTGTTACGCAGTCAGGCGGTAAATGCAAGGGTTTGATAAGGGCAGAAGACGCGGGGAGGGGTTTAAAGGTCCTCATCCCACGCAAGAATCCTGTTGCGCAATCATAGGCAGGTAATTTTGAGATTCTGTCAAAAGCAGGTGCGCTGAGGCAATTATGTAACCGCCCCGGTGTGTCGGCTCCGATCATCAGTCAAAATGTTTCCGCATTGGAAGTTTCGTCGCCCTTTATTCGGTTGGTAACTCACACCTCATAATATACAGGGTGACCCATGAAAAATCGACGGGTATTGGACAGTTAAGCCTTGTTCACACTGCAGGCGCGGCCGTGCGATCTGAACAATGGATTACCGCATCGCGCTATGTCAGAACTGACACCGCTTGGCGATTTTTTCAACGCATCGCACCAGATCGCACAGCGCCGCCAGTGTGAACAAAGCTTTAAGGGCTTAGTGTCCACATGTGCGTTTTACGCTGCGTTTTGACGCTTCGCCCATTGTTTGGAAGCAAAGCGGCGGAAAATAACAAAAGATTTAACGCATCACGCAGCGTAAGACGCACATGTGGACACAAGCCCATAAAGCCTTGTTCACACTGGCAGCGCGGTGCGATACGTTGAAAAAATCGCCAAGCGCGGTGTCAGTTTTGACATAGCGCGAAGCGGTTGCGTGCGGTTGTCATGATATATTTTAGCGGAAATGACAGCATTCTAAAATCCTCACGCGGGATCAGTCGCCGATGAAAACGATCACGAATCGCAAGAGTTGATGAACGTATTCAACTTCTGTGTCCCGACAGCGTAATTTCGCAGTCGACACCCGCTGGGCAGGAGCGCCGGCGGGAGTGGAGCGGCAAAGATGAGAACCAGTCTAACATTCGAAACGCCGGATTCGGGTCTTTCCGTCATTTTCCGTTTTCTGCCCAGGGAACTAGTTTTTTGTCCTATTCAATTGACGCTGCCGCCTCATCACAATTTGACGAGGTCGCCACCATCGTTCCTCGGCTGAGGGCTCTGAAAACGGCTGAACCGAGCACAAGATTCTTGTGCTCATCGATTTTACCTATCATTTTCATAAAGTAATCCTACCAAAAACTAACATTTGTTCCAATATTTGTAAAAATACTACTATTTTAATATTCCGTTGGGTATTCAGTGTTTTATTAAGGAACAAACTACGAACTCTTTCGAATCGCTACGCAACTGCTTGTGCATCGGTCAGATATTCATCCGCCTTGAACATAGTCTCGGTCACCCAGCCGCTGTTTCGAATCTGGGGATCGAACAAGCGTCTGGGTCATAACGCCACTTTTTCTGTTATAGACTGGTTCCCGTCGTTGCCGCTGCACATTTTTGGCGCTCAGCTATACAACGACAGGTCCGGGGCTAACCTGGTTCCCTGGGCGTCCGACGGTGGCGCTGGCTGACGATTCG
>NMRB01002613.1:9643-47226 GCA_002633025.1 Notospermus geniculatus | reverse complement strand
GATAAACCCAGTTGCAATGATTACCCACTGACGAATAACACTTCATATCAAGGCGCTAAACATTCCATACCCAGCATGGCGTCGTTATTGTCCTGCAGTCTGGACTCGCAAACGTCAAATTCGGACGTCGGTGTCAATTTTACGTTGTCGGACTCGAACATTTTGCCGGAAAATTTGACAATGCAAGGTTTGGACTGCCAGACGTTTGCAAATACAGTCAGCGATTTGACATGTCATTCGTCACGTCCTCATCTGCCTGGATCCAGTATTCCTGATTCGTCGAATCTCTATCCGCCATATTCCGGATACGATGCCACGTTTTCTAACTATCCGTACAATTCTGTGGCGGCCGGCGGAGGGCAGGGGCACAGTTATCAGCAACTGGGGGCGACGACAAACTTGCGGGATGATATGTATCCAGAAAACATCACATCATCAGCAGATACCGGGTTGGAAAAGGAAAATTATGCCCAGTTGGTTTTGGCGGGGCTGGCGACATCTACGATCTTACCGACAGAAAATCCCAAGGACGGCGAAAGGCTGAACAGCAAATTCTTACAACCGTACAACACACCGAAGATTGAGAACATGAATAACTTTCCCGATGATAGTGCTTCGTATGGTCAGTTCCCTGGTATGTCTTCTAGCGGTCAGCGGACCTCGCTTCCCCAGATTGGCACCTTGGTCACGTCAAAACCCGCCAAGGGTGATGCCCTCTTTCTCCATCTCAACCCTGACACGATCCAACAAACTGTTCTACCACAAATAAGCACTTTTACCGAGTCGGAAAAATCGTTTCTGACGAACGATGGCAGCGTTAAGCAACAGTTGAAAGAATATCTCCGTAGTACCCTGCCGACTCGAGTAACAGACACAAAATCAACATCCGTGAAGTCAAACTTGGAATTGCCGTCGGTGAGATCACAGAAACCAATTCTTGAAGTTCATTCGTATACCTGTAGCGCTGCTAACTTTTCTGCATACGGCGACAGAACCATATCAAAAGACTCTGAGATAAGTAAAAGTCGGACTCTTATTGGTCGTGAGCAGTCTAAAAATTTTGGGAAAAATTCGGGGGTGTTTGCTGATGCGTCTGTCTCGGTGGTCGGTGAGAGGTTGACAAAGTCGGCTGAGGTGACGGGTCAGCCGAGTGCGAGCGCAGCGATTGCACGAAAGCCCGGGGTGCCTGCCGCAGCAGCTGGGAGTGAGGCGCAGTTACGAAATGCTGGCATCGCCAGCAGGGAGCGGAAAAACTATGGTTCGAAGACTTCATTTTCGACATCTGCTGGTCGCAGCGACGCAGGGTTGAGGCAGAGCAAAAGAGGGAAAGCAGGGGGCGCTGCAAGAGAACTCGAAAACAAAAAGACAGATGTTGTAACTTGTGATGCGGACAGCACGCAGCACGGCGACCCACCAGAATCTAAAGTCCACCTTGGAAGTGTCAGCCAAGCTACACGTGAAAAACACGCCAGAGGATTTTATGTTCACTTGCCAAGTAAATTACAGATCCTGAAACCAACGCCGGAGGACTCAAATCAGATTAGTAGTACAGTCTGTGTGTCACCTGCATTTGGGGCGATGGAAGTGGATGGAGAGGACGGGGATGCGCCGCCTGGTGCGTATGGAATGTCGGGAATGCCTAACACTGCGGCAACAGGTTCCTCTAGTCATGCAGTTGCTAAGCAACCAGTAGGATCTTCACACACCCCATCAAGTGCTGCTTTACCTGAGATATCTGACGCTGCCCCTTCCCTTCCGAGATGTTCTGAAGCTGCTGCAGGCATTCCAGAGACATCAGATGCAGTGTACCCTTCTGCTATTGCTGAGAAAACTGCTACTGGAACTCGAAGTGAGTGTAGGCCCTTTGAAACAAGCGGGCCTAGCACTAGTTCTGACTATGTGGATCCAGTTTCGGAAGTCGTACCATCGGAAAAGAAAGCAGAGACGGGGGAATGGGACAAGTTGAACGGCTCACCCAGGAGGAAGAGAAAATCTCAGGCAAAAAATGAAGACGCAAATCTACCAAAAACTCAACCAGGTGAGACAGGAAGTTTTTTTCCCAACACATCAAAGCTATTCCGCGTGGACGGGTCTTTTGGCTCTGCTCCACATGAAAATGTTTTGCTGATTCCTCGCCACTCTGGCAGACCATAAATTTTGACCTTGGCATTAATTTTCCAGTGACTGCATCAGATGGCCGCGCAAGTGACGCAACTGCAAAAAACGACAATTGTCCCGTTGAAGAAGGAAAACTCCCCGTGACAGTTCCTCCACCGAAAAAAAGGGGTCGCCCTCCAAAGATTTGTCGACCAGGAGCAGCCAAGTCGGTCGATGATGGCCAAGATTTGCCCTGTGGTCCTGATGTGCTGCCAGATGAAGCTGGACAGGAGTTTGGTCAGAAGGTTCAAAAGGTAAAGTTATATTTGGGTCGAAAATTTGCAAAATTCGGAGACGACTTTACTTTATACTTGTCAGTTTTGTTGCGGAGAGTAACATACATGTATATGAATTTCTTCTTGTATGCTCGCTCACCTCATATATTTTGATGTTACCTTTCCTTTTATTTTACTTTTACAGACAAAACGAAAAGTTGGGAGGCCAAAGAAAAATGACAAGGTCCTGTGTGCTGGGGAAGACACGTCATTCGATCACCAACGAACGCTACGAAAACGTGGTCTTGATTGCGGTAGTGCGGGGAAAACGGGTTGTTTAAAAAATGTGGAATCGTCTGGTGCAGCAGATTTGCAGCAACGAGAAGGTCCAATCATAACACGGGTCGTGGACTCTGTTGATTCTGATACGGTGGGGTCTAAAAGTAGGAAGCGCAAACTTTCTGACTGCGATCATGAGGTCGCTGGTGTTGACAAGGCAGCAGGTGGGAGTGAGGAAGTGGTTGGATCTAAATTTCGGAAGCGGAAATTTAATGTCGGCGATCATGAAGTCAGTTGTGTGGAAAAGGAGGCAGCAGGTGGAAGAGAGGAAGTTGGTGGGTCTAAATTGTGGAAGCAACAGATGTTAGAATCTGATGTGTTGGATGTGGAAGATTTGCCGCAGATTCAGAAGAAGTTTCCACGGAAACGAACCCCAGAAAGGTCGACTCAGGTGGTTTCTGTGGGGGAGGGGCACCGTCAGGGAGTTGGGAATCATGATAGTGTTGATTGTGATGATCGAGTGAAGACACTTCAGTCGCCGATGGCAACGGACTTGTCAAGAAAGAGGTCCGGTGACTTTGTTGTGAAAAGCCCTGGGCCCAGGCAGGAAAATGCCGAATCACTGGGACAACAGGTGGGCGATGTTTCTGAAGTCAATACGAGACAATCTCGCAGGCTGTCTCGGAAAAAGGATGCAATGGTGGAAAATGACATAACGAACGAAGTGCCACCTGGTGGTGAGGTTGATCAAAAGAAACGTGGCCGACCAAAAGGGGTAAAAAACCGAACTGTTCAATCTCAGGTGGATGTTGTGATACCAGATTCAGAGCTGCCGGATTGGGTTGTGAAGAAGTCGACAAGAGAAGGGAAGTATAATACTTATAATTATCAGCAGAAGGAAGAAGTTTTGAAACTGGCGGAGAAATACGGTGGCAGCACTTTGGCGAATCGGCTCGGGATTCCGGTTTCGACGATAGCATGTTGGAAACGGACGTTTAAAAAGGATACGAAGCGCGACCCGAAGACTGGACGGAAACTCGGCTCGGGGCGGAAACTTTGTTACGGTGACGATGTTGATGAGTTGATACTGCAGTGGATTCTGGAGTGTCGTGATTTACACTGCCCCATAACCGTCGACGACATTGGTAACTACGCCGGCAAAATAGTCCGCCGCGTCGAAGGCTGTGAATCGTTCAAAGCTTCGCCCGGTTGGGTTGCGAAATTTCGTAAACGTCACGTTGCGATGTTGAACAGCCGGACTGCAATATCGCAAAAACTGCCGCCAAAACTTGAGGATCTAGTGTCTCAGTTTCAGACGCAGGTGAACGAAATTCGACAGGAGTACACCATCGATCCCTCCCTCATCATCAATATGGACGAAGTGCCGCTTTATTTTGATCTGACGGGAAAGAAACAATCGGGAGATAGCGGGAAACCTGGAGTTAAACAGGAAGTGGTTGTTCGAGTGACTGTTGGGAGGAAACAGCACTTGACGTTGGTAGGGGCAGTGACGGCTGCTGGGAAGGGGTTGAAACCCATGCTGGTTTTAAAAGGTAACTGGCAACAATCAAGCCTCTCATTTCATTGTATGCACAAATCAGCCCCGTCCAACATGATCGCCATCTTCATAACAAAATCAATACTACTGGCAGCTTCCGATTGTCATCCCATTCAACCTTGCCCTACATGTAGGTAAAAATGTGCACCACACCTAGGTCGAGGTTGAATTGGCTGTCAATAAATGCATGTTTTACCGGTTCGTGTTTATTTAGGCTGACAGCCAACTCGGTCTCGTGGTTGGAAATATAACTGAAAGCTCCAGTAATGCTTGGCGCCATCAGGCATTGTGATGTAGGCCCAGATGGGACTGGTCCTCTGTCCTTGAGCTGCTCCACCAATACGAGTATTGGTGGAGGACACGGGGACTAGTCTAGGCCCAGACGAATGATGCCAAAGTGATCAACCATACATATAGAAGTTCTTCACGTGACGTCACATTTCCATGACGACACGATGCCACCATATTGGCCGTCAAAATGTCAAGCGACGTCACCGCATGAACACAGCGTCAACACACAGATCGTGACGTCAAAATGTCATGATGTGAGAGTTTTGACGTCATCGCCGGCAGTTTGACGGCCAACATGGCCGATTCTTTGCAGTCACGTGACCATTGCGACGTCAGTGAAGAACCTCTATACACTTATATTTGAGTTTGAAAATATCCTTTCTTTTGCAGGGAAATCCGAGCCAGACATCAAGGTCCCGCCGCACTGCATCATTGAAGTGACGGAGAAAGGAAATGTCGACCAATCAGTACTCGTCAACTGGGTTCAACGCGTCCTACTGCCGTACACCCACGGGCGGCCATGTTTACTCCTGATCGACTCGTACGAACCACACCGTGTTGAATTCGTTATGCAACTCTTCTCAAAATACAACGTCATCGTCGCCGTCATACCAGAAGGTTGTAATTCAAAACTGCAACCAATGGCGATCAGCGTTTGTAAAGTATTCCAATCTCACCTCCAGGAGACGTGGTTGCATGCCGCCAGCGAGGCGGTCAGCAAGTTGGCAAATTCTCCAATAGCGCACCTCACAAACGATGAGTCAGAATCAATGGTACAGTGGACCGTCGACGGTTGGGACAAAGTGTGGTGTGACAATGCAGAACTGATTAAAAAGTCTTTCAAAGTTTGCGGGATTTCGAACGCCATTGACGGGTCGGAAGCGAATTTGATTCGTGATGATTCGTACTTGGATGTGGTGTCACTCTGTCGGGATCAGAAACATGATCAGACATTTGGATTCTGGTATTAAACTCGTCAGTCGGGACAGATTGAAAAATTTGGAACCGGGGGCCACCACCTCTAGTAATGCATGATGTAGAGCAGGCGTGGATCCAGGGGGCGCACCAGGCGTGCGCCTCCCCTTTCGGCCAACAAATCTGTAAAATCGATCGTGAAATTCGGAGCGAATCATTGAAATTCACTGCAGATTTCAATGTTTAGTACCACAGGGTGCCCCCCCTTTCCGAAATTGTGGATCTGCCCCTGTGGAATATCTTCTGTTGCTACTGGAGGGGGGATATGACTGTTTGACTGGGGGCATGTTATACATGTACTAATATCTCATGTTGTTTCCATGAAACTCTTGTTGGACCTTTCCTCTGGGGAAAGTAATTTAGGAGGCTACCTCAGTACCACTGGTTTTCCTGTCAAATTGTATGAATTGACAATAAAGTCAGAATATTTTTGAAAAAAAACTTGTTTCATTTCCTTTATCAAGTCCGGCAACATCTAAGCACGACCCAGTGGAATTGGAAGTCATGAAATGAGACAGAAATCCAATTAACCCTTTCGCTGCGTTTGACATGCAATACACGTCATGGCACATGCGCAGTCCCGTGCGGGTGACGTGCAGTGCACGTCATGCCCCTCAGCTTTGATACTTGTCACGCACTGGCCATAGCAGCTTTAAAAATGGTACACGCACTTGGGAAAAATTAGTTTGATCAGGAACCAATAGATGGCGACACTTTGGGATTGTTTTGGCACCGTTGGGAGGTGCCTCCACGGATGAACTGAGGCGCAGCACTGCGTGGCATTACGTAATAATGGCTGACGCAGCGAAAGGGTTAATATATTGCCTAACTTCTCTATTCCATTGAGTCGCGCTTAATGTTGACGGACTTTACCCAGAGCAGAGATGTGTGCTCTACATACAGGCAGAGGCGAAGTGATCAGCTGAGTGAATTGTGTGAAATAACTACTTCACCAGCAGTGCATCCTGCGTGATATTCCCTACGCCACCATAATCTGTCTTGGTGTATTTAAAGCTAGCCCGTCGGGTGTCAACACCGACTTGTCCATCAGCGCCACCTTATGAAAAGTTCCACCAGTTCCTCATTTTCTCAAAGACAGACAGATAAAAAAACTTCAGAAGAAATTTTACTGATTTATCAAAAGTTTACTCGATTAGTAATAGTACTACAATATGGGCATTCTGACAAATATACCAGGTCAGGTGTAATATTCAAAGCCTCTAAAATTATCTAAATATCAGTAAAAATAGATAAGCTCGCTCATCTATTTCTGACACCAGTTAAAGCGAATTGATATCGAAAAAATTTGATTTAGAAATAGAATTTGAAAGGGGACAAATTTTCGGGAAAAAATGTAAACAGACTTCTCCAGAATGTCAACAACAGAAATGTTCGTGCATTCTGATTGGCTGAAATTTTGTGTTTACAAACACCAGCCAAATGTAAATAAAATCCGCTATCAATTCGCTTTAACATGATGGTTAAAATTACATAAAATCATAATATTTTTTGTAGTAATGGTTAATAAAAGCTTCACAATTACATTTGTATAGTACAGACAAACAAAACTCGTGTAATATCAAAAACAGCTTAACTCACTGGACTGTATCAACTCGTCTAATCCCAGAGTCTAGCAGACAGCATCTTCTGTCAAAAATATCTCACATCCTATGGTATGGATTGAAAAATATTTGTGAAGAATATGTCTTCAAATTTTTTTCCAATGAGGAGGCCGATTTTTTCTTTATCCCAACAGGTCGGCGCTGCGAGCGAAGTGACCTTAATGACATCATTTTAGGTGTTGACGTTGCATCATGAAAAAGTGACCTGTACATTTTTCTACAGGAATAATGAGACAAAACATATGCATTTATCGGTATCACATTTTGTCATTTTAAGGAAAAAAGTTGATGAAATTACCGGTACAGAAATTTTCATCTACTACAAGATGATATAAGTTTTACTGTCGGGTGACCAAAACAAACGGGTTATTTTCATGCCAGAAGTAAACTGAAATAACGCTAGAAAACAGAAATTTCGTTCACAACGCTCGCAGCGATGCCGTGTGGTGTATACACATCCTCAGCGCCTTCTATCGTCTCGCTTGGAAGTATTGGGAGGAAAGCCGGATGTTTCCAGCTAAAGAGCGAGAGAATAGAAGGACGCGCCCACAGGGCGGGGGGGAGGGGCGCGATTGGCCTCAATCCTTTGGCAGGCGTGCGTGCGCATCCCCCTCCTCGTGGACCTCGGATCCTGCACACCAGGCTGCCGCCGAGGTTTCACCTTCGCCATTCCTCCAAGGGAGCGAAATACCGAATGAGCAGCCCGCTTACGTGTCAGGGTATTTACATGGCGCTCGTCGCTAGAAGGCGCTGAGGGTGTATACACATCCTCAGCGCCTTCTATCGTCTCGCTTGGAAGTATTGGGAGGAAAGCCGGATGTTTCCAGCGTTGCAATCGATTCGAAGTAGCCTGTGCACAAAACATACCCTTTTACACATAATACACACCCAATACCCCAATACCCCCAATACTCCCAATACCCCCAATACTCCCATTACTCCCAACACTCCTCCTAACAATCCCAATATTCCCAACACATAATTCAAATCGAATCGATCAAACCGAGACGTAATGCATCGACCCGTTACCCAACGCATAGGAAGAATAAACATGTCATCTGCTTTCCAGTCATTGTAACACCCCGGCCATATAATCTCAACAATAGCGCATTGCCACTTGGCCAGCCGAACGCAAATTATTTCCTTGCACTAGCGGGCCGAAGGTTGGGGCCTCCGTCCACCTGACGCTGTCCATTTCGCTTTAATGTACATGTATTAACTCTATACCCAGCGTTCCACTACAACCCCCTGTCCGGGAATTCACCATAATGCCATCAACCCGAAAAATAAGAGCTAGCACTCAACTCACAGTACCGACCGAAGAGGACGGAAGCCCCAACCTCCAGCCCACGTGAAGAAAATCTCCACTCGGGCAGAATGCCCTGGACACTGGAGGCAAGGGCTAATTTTCTGTTACATGTACATGGCGGCTTACTCTACCCCAGAGGCGGCTTCCATTTTGCCACAAGCCCGAAACTTACAACGCCGACATAAATTTTCATAAAGTAGCACCCCCATAGGCGGTTTACGCTAGCAATGCTCACAACACGAATTCAAGTCTTCATACATTTGCACCCCCGGAGGGGCTTGACGCTAGCTTTGCTCACTACGCCAATTTAAGCCTTCATACAATGGCACCCCCGGAGGGGCTTGGCGCTAGCAATGCTCACAACGCCAATTTAAGCCTTCATACATAATAGCACCCCCAGGGGGGCTTGACGCTAGCTTTGCTCACAACGCCAATTTAAGCTTTCATACAAGGGCACCCCCGGAAGGGCTTGACGCTAGCATTGCTCACAACGCCAATTTAAGCCTTCATACAATTAGCACCCCCGAAGGGGCTTGACGCTAGCTTTGCTCACAACGTCAATTTAAGCTTTCATACAGTAGCACCCCGACGCCGGGGCTTGACGCTAGCTTTGCTCACAACGTCAATTTAAGCTTTCATACAGTAGCACCCCGACGCCGGGGCTTGACGCTAGCAATGCTCACAACGTCAATTTAAGCTCCCTCAATGGCACCCCGACGCCGGGGCCTGTCGCTAGCAAAGCTCACAACAACAGTTTAAGCCTAGACACCACACCCGAGAGAGGCATATGCAAACCATGCACAGTGGCCAGACGTCTATAATAAACCACGCAAGAGCAGAACAAAGGCGGACAATGCACTGCCAGCGAGGTTCCAAGCTGAGACCGTTCCGCACGGGAGCGAAATACCGAATGAGCAGCCCGCTTACGTGTATTTACATGGCGCTCGTCGCTAGAAGGCGCTGAGGGTGCTAGTATGGGACCTTCCTAATTCATTTACAATACTCTTAGAAAACGTCAGGAGAGACTGTCTGCTGAAACCTGGGGGCAGATGAGTTCACGTGGCTTCTGTCCGGTCAAACCAGGGAGGAGGTTAACACTCTCACTGCGAAGGCCTCTTTTAGCGAAAATGAAAATATCTAAAACGCTTTAAAGGCACTGGGAACCTGTCGTACAGGTTTTCATTGGACTGATCCAACTCGGTGATCCATTATTATGAAATGTGGCCAGCCCCACCAAAAGTAGGCACTTGTCACAACCGAGGAAAGGGTTAACAACAGCCTTAGAGCACAACATCTGAAATGTACGTTGGCACGGGTTTACCAGGGCCGTAACTAGCTTTTTTTGCTGGGGGGGCATTTTAAGCAGATGAGCTCAACGGACGTGGGCTTCGGCTTCCGGCGCTGAAATTACCCGGTTTTGCGTCCCCAGAAAAATTTTGAAAATCAGAAGCTCTGAGGTGTGATTTTAAGTCAATTTCCTGCACTCTGAGACACGAACAATAATGATCTTTTACCCCATTTGAATTTGCTGAAAAATTTTTTCTTTGCACAACTTGCCTGGGGGGGGGGGGGCATTTACCCTGTCCCTATGCTAACTTACGGGCCTGAATTTACAATAGTAGTGGACAGCAGTGATAATAATGAGGTTTCGCAAGTGCCCGGTTAGGCCATACGACAATGTTTATCTATTGTTTGGGTATACCCACACAATAGATAAACGTAGTCGTAGGGCCTAACCGGGCGCTTGCGAAACCTCACTAATAGTTGAGTAAACTGATGACCAGTGATGATCACTTGCGACAAGTCCTACTTTTGCTGGAGCAGGTCACAAACTGTCATTGGCAGCAACAGGGCTAATCGGCCTCCTCAGTTTTCCGTTTCTTGTTTCCATGGCAACTCTCCTCGTCATTATCATCGTCAATTTTCCGCTTCTTATTCTTATCCTCACCACCAGGTGCATTCAAGTCGTCAAAATCGAATAGATGTTCTGCATCCTCCGCCATTTTTTTCATTATACTCAATGTTTCATTGACGATATCGGCATCGCAATCAGACTCAGAGCTGTGTTTTTCATCGGACGCCCCCTGCGCCGACTTTGCAATCAACTGTCCTTTGTTTTTGTCGTTATTGTTGACCGCGTTTGACTGGTCAGCATCTGCTGCATCGCTAAATTCGTCACGTGACGTATCTGCCATATCGCTAAATTCGTGACGTTGCGATCTACTTTCATGCTCCTCATCACTGACTTCAGAATTACACACGTCATCCGATTTCGTTTTTCCCACCTCGTCCAGAGTCGGTGAAACGGATCCTCTTGGCGCAGATGGCTCTTCAATCGTGTGATCATCCCCACTCAACGCAGAACTTTCTGCACACATTTCCGTTTCTCCCGCCTCCAATTCTGACACCGAGCCTTGGCCCTCATCATCACAACCCCTCACTCCACCCCCCACAGAGCAATCAGAATCACCCATCGAGGCCCCTTCCTCAACATCTCTCACCCCACCTTCCCCTGCACCCCCCACTGTGTTCCCCTCCCCATTCTGAACCATCAATCCCTTCTTCATTTTCAACACCTTCCCAGCCAAACTTACATGCTTCGCGTTGAACAGCCCCTTCTGGGGCCCAACACTTAGGCCCCTTTTCATCTGACGAATCTGATCTATAAACTGTAGAGTCTTTTCCTTATCTTCTAGACTACAATCTGAAACGCCATCAAAATCGGCCAGCGAAAACTTCCATTCATGATCTAGTAACAATCGGCAAACTTCTCCATCGCCTGCGGTTTCCCCACCATCTCCTTCCAGACCGCCCAACCCGGCGCCACCCTTGTCAAAATCTCCGTCCACCTCGCCCAACAACGCACTCACAGCAGTCTCAAACTTGGAGACATCGTTGAAAACACTTAACGGGATGGTAAAACCGGAAATGTGTCTTGTAACTCCTTTTGTGCGAGACTCTGGCGAGTCTTGCACGCTGTGAGGTGTTTTCGGGGTAACAAGCTCGACCTCGGGACTGTCGTCTTGTTGGGTTGGTCCATCGTCGTCGGAATCACTGATGATTGTTACGATCTTTTCATCATCTGGAGAGAAAGAGGAAAAGTACTTTTAGTAGATTATTTTGGAATTGTGGCGACCTCCTCATTCTGCAGTACACTTCTCCACGGAAAGATGTCACTGCGACCATATCAGGCCTCTTCATTGTCTTCAGGACGTCATCTCCGTGGCAATGTGCGGTGCGAGCATGAAGCCACAACGTCACGGCAGTGTGACGTTGACGTTCTGTACAACGTCACAGTGGAAAAGTGGATACGGTCGCAGCGCCATCAAATGGTACAAAAAATTAGGCGACCTCCTCATTGAGGCTCTGCAATGACGTCATCCTGGGGGCCATTCTGGAGGACACAGGGCGCAGAGGTGTGAGCCGACTGTGACGCGACTTGCGTGAAGTGCGCCATTGGGGCATGCACGGCTCATTTCGCTGCGCCTCTGCAGCATGTGTCCTCAGCATGGCAGCACGTGACGTCATATGTAAAACCTCTATGTATGGGATTTCATTCCCGGCTCTTCACGTCCCCCGCATGGGATAGTATAAGCCATGGTGCCTTGTACCTTGGGCAAGTAAAAGACCGCATCCAAGTGAGGAACATGAGTAGCTTGAGATGGCTCGTCCTGTTCAACCCTTTTCCATGCAGGCCTGGGCTCAGACTTTTATCACGAATCATTCTACGTGCATTTCACTTTGGATGTGGAATCATTGTAACATACCTGAGACAACCTCCTCTTTTCCCCCGTCTACCTCGTCCCCATCTATTGTTAACTCCTCCTTCTTTTCCGACGATCCCGCCTCCATTGGCATCGTCCTGGAATATGCCGCTCCCAACAGATCCAAACATCGCAACAACATTTGATTATTTGCCTCCATCTTTTTTTCAAATTCTGTCAAATCGCCAGGAATGTTTGTAATCGCCGGAGCCGGTGGTAAAGTTATCGTACTGGTAGAGTTGCCTCTACCCCTGTTCCACCAGCCCCGGGGCCGCCGACCTCGCCCCCGACCTCTCAGAACCGGTGGTGGACTCGGCACCTCGGCGACCTTGCTTTTAATATTCCCGATATCGTCTTCTGCGATGTCGATGAGGGCAACTGGCAGGAATTTTTTTTGCATTTGCCAGATTTTCTCGAGGATTTCCTTCAAATTCTCATCCACTCCAGCTTTACTTTCCTTGTTATCTTCTGATACTTGTATGACTTGCCGTTCTACAAGTTTCAACTGAAAGGAGTTTCAAAGATGATAAGCCGTCAGACAGACCATTCTCAAATTAACGTAAATGACAAAGATCTGCACACTTCCGCCGAAATCTCAACTACAACCTCGATCTGAAACCGGGTGACATGACGCAATCCATGATTCAGCAATGGTCGACTCTGACGCAACGTCTTTGAAGTCACTGTCATGGGGTTGTCTGCATCACATTATTAAGTTTCAGACCGAGGTTATGGTTGAGATTTCGGCGGAAGTGCGCAGATCTTTTGCATTAACGTCAATTTGAGATTGGTCTAACTATTGATATTTATTCATTGGATATTTTACCCCAATACTCCTCTTAAAGCGAATCGAAAGCGAAAAAATTTGATTTAGAAATAGAATTTGAAAGGGGACGAATTTTCAGGAAAAAATGTAAACAAACTTCTCCAGAATGTCAACAAAGAAATTTTCGTGCATTTTGATTGGCTGAATTTTGTGTTTACAAACACCAGCCAAATGTAAACAAAATCCGCTATCGATTCGCTTTAAGTCACGTATCGCAGATAAACTACAAAGACAGAAAAATTTGACAAACCCTACCTGAAGATCTTGCAGCAAGTCCGACAGGCTCCGACTGATATCTTTACATCGTCTAAGCTCCTTGGCCATCGCCCCGATCGTCGAGTAACACATACTGGCAACGTCCAGTGATTTTCTTCGTATTGCTTCACTTTCTTTCAACTGTTTGTGACAGGATGTCATCTCTTTTTCATCCTAAAAAACAATTTTACAAAAGGAATAAGCTACGACTAGACAATAGGGGACAGAGAGAAACCTGTTGATCCGTCTGCCAGTGTTTCCCAAACAATATGGGGTAACACTGACAAACAGAAACACTGACATATGTTACACCTGCTCACCTTCTCTTCTTTATCAGTCTTCAATGTTAACATGCTACACTTATATAACAATTCCGATCTCAGGTCCTTTTCTACCGCCGCCATTTTGTCCATTTTTTCCGTCATCGTACGCGATGATTCCTCCGCCTCCTCCAACGTCTCTTTCATCTTAGCGACTTCCTGTGTCTTCGCCGTCAGGTCAGCCTTGGCTTGTTGGGATGTTTTAGTTACTTTTGTCAATTTCGTGTTCAAAGATTTCACTTCGTTTGTGCTGGACGATAAAGAATGCTGCAGTTTGGTGATTGTCTCCTCCATTTCCTGAAAAACATGAATTTCACAATTAAATGGAGAACGGGGAGGAACTATCGCCACGATGTGGCGCTGTGAGCGGTGCGACCAAAGTTTCTTTTTTCTAACGTTATTTCCATTTACTTCTGACGTGAAAACAACCCTTTTGTTTCGGTCGCCTGGCATTAAAATTACTCTAGAATTACTCTACATGGGGCAAGGTTGATAAGCGGTAGTTTAACAACAGTGTCAAAAGAAGTCTCCCACAACGTGGATATGTTTAGCGCAGGATAGAGAATACTCTGCCCCTTTAATGTCCCGCCTTGCCGTACCTTTTGCATTTTGAGCTGGTTTTTCAATTTATTTTTCTCCTCCTCCGACTGATCTCTCACCATCCTCTCCTGATGTATCTTATCCAGCTCTTTCTCAGCATCCTTCAGCAGTTCAGTCATCGTTTCTATTTCAGTCTCATACTGCCCCACGAGGACTTCCTTTTGGTTCAAACGACTCTGCATCGACTTAAACTGTCGTTCTAAATTTGCAAGTTTGTTCCTCAGGTCTTTGTTTTCTTCTGCTACGGCAGAAACAGCTGAAATTTAAAAACTTTTGCTCTAAATCTTACAAGACACAATTCCAATTCAACCCACATGAGACTTGTGTGGTCTTGGGACTGCTTGACCCAACCTCCCACAGCAGGGATTTTTACCTCGCTCCTCTTCATCCACTTGCACAAGTGTGCGAGTGTATGAAGAGGAGCAAGATCAAAGCCCTGCTATGGGAGGATAGCTCAACCCATTTCCACTAAAAGTTTTTATGCCGAACATGGCCTAGGCTGAGCACAGTTGAAAAGTGAAAGTGAAAAGTGGCTAACAACATAGGACCGATTTCACAAAGGGTGTTTAGCTTTATCAGCGTTTAAATTCATCATGTTCATAGTAATTCAGGTTGAAGGCCGAGAAAAGCATTGTTTTGCTGCCTGTATGGTGCTTGATCAGCAGCGTTTATGGTAACTGCAGGATAATCACACATGGTTAACATTCCTGCGTTTACATCCAGAGGACAAAGGAAAAGAGTTGAATTGAATGACTCTAAAGAGGGCCTCTTGAGCGTTCAAATATTCTTTTGTCCAGGAGTTAGACACAGGTTAACTCTTGGTGATTTAATATCCGGCGGGAAAACACTGCTTACCAAGCAGCATACAGGCAACAAAACAATGCTTTTCTAGGCCTTTTAACCTGAATAACTATGAATTTAAACGCTGATTTAGCTAAACACCCTTCGTGAATTTCGGCTCATAATGTACAAGTGCAATAACACAGGAGACCTTTATACCTTTTACTTTCTTCATGAGGTCAGCGACCGACATGGAGCCAACATCATCCTCATCAGAACTTGTCTTTGTCATCTGTGGCGCAGGCGATCCTCTCGTCAATTGTTCTTTTCCGCGTCGGAGATGCAGGAGGCTGTTTTTGATTCTCGCTGTCAGTGATTGGCTGCTTGACTGGAACGTCTTCACAGTGCTTCTGTTCGCGACATCAGAATCTGGGGAACGAAATTCATGATTATCTCTTCCATTCCAGACCAGACATTTTAAGGAAATGGAACAAAATTGATCTGGAAAAGCTGTTAACCCTGAGTCCAGTGTTTCCACCAGGAATTTTCGTGAGGGGGATATAGAGAAAATTTGACAGAATTCTTGGTCAAAAACACAGATTTTGACTTTTTGAGGGGGTATCACCCCCTGCCCCCCCCCCTGGTGTAAACACTCCTGAGAGCTTGCACCCTGCAGAAACCCTGTTACATAGGTATTCATTGGAAAGTGCTCACTGAGAGCTTTCCAATGAATACCTATGCAACAGGTTTCATAGGCCAGACGAGGTGTTTTTTACATTTTTGTTTCTGACAGAACTGGCCTTCTCAGCAAAAGGCTAAGATATAAAAGATGTAATATGACGCCTTTCTGTAGTACCGTACCTTGTTTCTCCTCTGAATGCTGAAGTATTGAGCTCC
Source organism: Notospermus geniculatus (assembly GCA_002633025.1). Classification (NCBI taxonomy): domain Eukaryota; kingdom Metazoa; phylum Nemertea; class Pilidiophora; order Heteronemertea; family Lineidae; genus Notospermus; species Notospermus geniculatus. The sequence goes on along the minus strand of NMRB01002613.1, from coordinate 31,378 downwards.
CCTGTGACGGATAGGGGGAGCAACTGGTCGACGCGCCCTCTTCATCATGAAACAATCTCGGTTTCTTCTCAATCGGTGTTGATGATGATGGATCAGGGTCGATGATGAAACAGTCACCATCATCATCATCGCTGACGCTGTCTTCTTGCTTTGGCTGTGCTGGAGGGGGAGCAGCACGCTCAGGAGTCGGACAACTCGGACTGGTCAGCTGACGTCGCATACGGAGTGGGACAAGTCCCTTTCTAGAATTTCGTGTCAACATCTGTTTCTGAAAATGTAGGGAAATATTTGAAAATATTTGAAAATCATCTTAGGCCTATAGGCCTAGATGTGTACCGAAAATTGCGGACCATGTGATCGGGGACGTGACGTCGTAGTGCATCCAACACATGCTGATGCATTGCGACGTCACTGACGCGGTGTAAACATGGTCCGCAATTTATGGTATGACTAGGCTATAGGCTATCTATCATTCTATGAAGGAAAATCTTTCTTGAAATGAATAAGCATAGGCCTAGGGCTAGGTCCCCCTAGTCTACACCAGGCCAGGTAGCCTAGGCTACCAGAGCTACAGCACAGACAGTACAGAGCAGAGGCATGCAACACAGGGACCCGCAACACAGTGTGACAGCCGCCCCCACCCACCCACCCAGTGCCAGTCCCAGTCCCACTCCCAGTCACTGCGGCCGGCAGACATCTTTGTTAGGCCCTATGTTCATTACATATACACTTGACTAGACCACCCTCATGCCCTACACGAGGAGGGACAGCATGGTCAGGGGCGCGAACCTCTTCCATTGTGTGTCTTCTATTCATGACAATTCATCCTGTTCATCCACCCATGTCCCGTGTCCAGTGTTATGTCAGACCCAGTGACCAGTGACGGGAACAGAAAGGAAATCGGGACATCAGAACTCTGATCGTGATTAGATAATGGCTTACTGAGACGGCGCGACTGCTCAGTTCCGAATTCACTTTCGGCCTCGGAAATGCGCAGTAGAAGTGCGCAGTGGTATGAAAGGATCAGTTCGAGCATGGCACGCATGGCAGTGCGTGCGCGGATGCGGTTGCGATTTGACGGTCGAATTTTGACTAAATTACCATGTTCCTTCCTGAATTTTGGAATCCAATTTAGTCAAGAATGTTGTATCCAAAGTCAACGCCCTGATACCGACTTAAGTGGCTCATGGCAGAAAACTAAAGCTGGCTAAAAGCGAATTTTTCGTTCTTGGTTGGTAACTCGCACATGCCGCGTGCATGCAATGTACACAAGATGTACAGTGTCTCTACACACACCACGTGCACGTGCGGCTTGCTCAGAAAAAATCGAAGTAGCCTAGGCCTACTGTGGCTTCTCCAGTCCTTATTCAGGCCTAGTAGTTTAGTAGGCCTGCTGTGCTTCTCTCTAGCCTACCGTAGCGCGTAGGCCTAGATATGTTCTTCATTAAAATTCTTTCTACGATTTCATTCATTTGTCTTGACCATGAATAAATCACAAAAAAATGTCAAAAGTACCGGTAGCAGGTCTGTTCGAACACCGTTTTTCAAGTATACTGCGTTCATCGAGTACCACCGTCCCATAATCCCTCGCGGAAGCATCCTCTAAAAGGCAGGTATACGCGATTTATCGAGTACGGCATCCCAGCATGCAACGCGCATGAGATCGAAGCGGCCACGAAGCTCCCGTCAAAGACCTAAAAGTCGGCTAATTTTCCATCTTCATCACCAACAACGGTCTTACTAAGTATCAAATGCATGTTTCATCAGTGTTTATGCACATCAAGCGTTCTCAAAGCTCAGAATACGCCGAAGAAATCGAAATTTTCAAAGTTGAATTTCTCGAAATCAGCATGGCGAACCGGATGTTTTGCATGGTGGAATTATGGGATAGGGACTTATTGCGCATGTGTAAATGTTTCGTCACCTTCCGATCAGCCAATCAGTCTGCTCGTAACAAAATGTTCAAGGGCTCCGAAAACTCGGAAAGGCGAGTATGGCGCCGGCTAACTGCGCATGCACATACTCGATAACGCGAGTACAGATGGCGCCACGTGTCTGTACTCTGAAAACGGAGTTCGAACAGACCTGGGTAGGCCCCTCTGCTCTCTGCTCTACTGAACTGCTACTTATAACAGCATTTGATTTAACCTGTTAGGCCCTAACTTGTCAAGGATTATTGTCAATTGCATGTCTTTTTATAAGGCAGCTAGGCCTAGGCTATAAACAAGCTAAAGTATGTTATATTTTATCGGTAGGCCTAGGCTACATTGTAAGTTGTATTACTAAACTGCTCAATGATGTGGATGAAAAACTAAGGCTTCCTTTACATACCGTAAAGCAAGGTTCATTGGCACACGGAATTGGTCCGGTTCATGTCCGTCAAAAATCTATCGAAAGGACTTCAGCGTTGCCGTATCCGGAAAACTAGGGGCAAACGGACTGGAAACGGATCGGATCCGTGTGCCAATGAACCTTGCTTAAGTATATGGTATACGAAAACAATGTGGTATACGGTTAACAAAAGCTTCAAATGGACATGATGGATTCACGACTGTGAAGCCATTGTTAACCGGTGTTTCGTATACCGTATACTTCTATGTAAAGGAAGCCTGATGCACCATATGTCCGTGACCGTGGCTGGATTCCAACCTTCGATCCCAGGAGGACCTGCTGTTTCCTTGCAGTGGATGTGATAACCACACCCATTCGGCGAAGGAGTTGGAGTTGGATTTTCACTTGTGTCATGTTGGGCAGGCTGTGATGGGTGCAAATCTGTATCATCAATTAGAATTGCACTTGTCCCGGCCTGTTTGATTGACTGCAGTTCATCTAGAGCCTTGAGGTAGATTGCAATCTTTGTGAAGTTCTGTTTTGACGGTCAACTCCGAACTGGACTGTGGCACTTGCCATGTGTGAATTTGGATGGCCAGCAGAGGGAATGGGCATCCTAGCTACGATAGAGGGCAGCACACCGAAACTCGGTCCTATACAATGGACGGCTTTTGTGTGGGAAATTGATCAGGACTGAGTTGCCAGTTTCATTTCAATAGATTTAACCACTGGTGACACCTATTGAGCCAGTGAGCTAGGATCCTCATTGGATGCCCAGAGAAAAGCTGAGGCACTGACAGGGAGTTGCCATCCCCATCATGTCATGAAGAGCGGGAATGACAGAGATGCAGAACACCCCAAACCCTGGATCTCCCGGCTGCTTAGCAAAGGCTGTGATTGGTGCAAAATTCTGTTGTCAACAAGAATTGCACTTTTCCCGGCCTCTGTGCTGTGGCCAGTTCTTCCTGCGATGGGTGTGATTAGAGATCCAATAGGAGCAGTCAGCCGTGCGTATTGCCAAAAGATGGCAGCAAAGTTCTAGCGGACCAATACAAAGGAAAATCCATGTGATTGGTGCTCGATCAAGAATGAATGGGTCCGCTATATTGAATTGGACCATAGTGACACCTATTGGTCAACTCACTGACAGTTCCTTTTGGATGATGTGGAGGAGATCTGAAAAGTTTGAAGTTTGACCTCTGTAACCTTGAAAAATAGCCAAGTCAAAAACCCACTATTTATGTTTTGTCTTCTTGTTTGCTGTACGTATCTTTTCTATGATTGAAATTTGATCCAGCAATTAGTTCAGGAGTGAGTTTTGGCTTTTTCATGTTTTTGCAGTTTTGGCCATCTGGTGACCTATCTAAGAATCAGATCTGACCGAAATTCGGTGTCGGGAGTTTAATCTGATCTTGTGGTCTAGGCCTACATATGTACATTACAAGGTTTCAGATCAGAAGCAAGGCAGAAGTCCCAGTCCCTCCTAACAGACGGTAATGTGTGCCGACGGTCACTGCGCTTTAGTAAGAGCTGACCAGGTGAGCTAAAATGAGCAGTAATTCAAAAAATAGACATAAAGTCATCATCACCCCACTTTAGTAATTAATGTTTTGTCCATGAATTTCCAACTACAGTATAAAACAATTTCATAATTTCTGGTGCGTTTTTGTTGGTACACCCTGTACATCGCATCTCCCGCCATCAGGTGATCACATCCGGCTCTCAAAACTGTACAGTGAGACCTGGCTGCTGCAGTCAAGATGGCTGCCAACTGAGACTGACCTGAGCGAGAGGATTCATGTAGGAAGAATTTCTTATGATTAAAAGCCGCTGGGCGGCTGTGACGTCCGCAGAAAGCTACATTTTTGTACATTTCTTTAAATAAGTGTGAACTAGAGTAAGTATAGTGCAGTAAATGAAAAAATTTTGATGGAGAACATCAATGATGCATCGATGATGATGCTGCAGTGCAGTGCAGTGCAGTGCATGCACAGCACAGACTACGTGCATAGACCTGTGCATGCATCACACCGGAAAACCCCACCCGACATCCTGGGTAGGCTTGTCATGTCGGTGTGTAACCTTTGACAGTTTCTTTTCATAGCCCCTGGATTGGATGTTGTAAATTAATAGGGCCTACTAGGCCTAGGTAGGCCTAGGCCCAGGCCTCTCTACCGGTAGCAAATGAAAAAGTGAAATTGGAATGGCCAAAATTAAAATTGGAATGGAATGGCATGTCTTGCTATAGCCTAGGCCGAGGCCCCCTTGCCCCTATAGTGCGTTACCATAAATTATCGCTGGACGACACATGTCACATGTCCAAAATAGACACAAATTACATGGGGTCATTTTTGTTGCCGAAGCCGAGAACACCGCTGTCATGGCTGTTCACAAAGTGGGATATCAAAGCAAAGATCTGGCAAAGAATCAGAGTGGTTTGAGACCTCTGTGCTTGGAAATTGCAGTTTGAAATGGGAAATTTCCCAGGATTTTCAGCGCATTCGGTGGCGAGACTCGCGCCGTCACCAACGTCATTGACGTCGCGCGCAATAACAATACCAATGACGGTGTCGGAACATGGCCATCTCGGTCAGTTGTGTAAACTTTGTAAAAACTTTCCTGTTTTTCGGTGGCTGCATCCGCGAACAGTGGAGTTCACTGATATGAAATACCATGCTATTTAGATGCTATGTTTATTGAGGATCATTAACGTGTGTGCAATAGGAGCAGTCAGCCGCGCTTATTGCTAACAGATGGCAGCACAGTCTTAGCGGACCAAATGTACAGGAAATCTATTATGATCGCTGCTCGATCGATAATGACTGGGTCCGCTAGATGCATTGAATTGGGCCCTAGTGACACCTAGTGGTCAACTCGCTGACAGCTCCTATTCCGCCAGTGATGCGACAAGTGAAGAAAAAATCTGTGCAATTCATGACAAGGTCGCGTAAAAAATCGGCCAAACATGTAAACTTCGGCGATAATTTAGCGTCACGTGCTATAGGCCTAGCCTTGGCTAGCATTTGACAGTTTCCAAACAATTGACAGTTTGACATCCATCGTAATTAGTGAGCCTTTCTTTTATTACAGTTGAGTCGCCAACTAAATTCATGGTGAACATGAGGTCCGATTCAGAAGGGTGTGGTGGATTGTTAAGGGGAGGGAGGACACCACAGGTGTCGCAGCGTTCAAGGTAAGTTGAAAATTTTATAGAAAAAAAAATAGCGATATCTTCTTGATTGTTGAATTGGAATGTATACTGTCAAAAACATATAAAAGACCAATTGATTTTTGCTGTATTATGAAAATGAATAAAATACATTAGAAGCTCTTGTAGGACTTTTCTTGAAAAACCAGGGGCCCTATATTCATAAACATACTTAAGTCAAAGTGTGACACTCATCTTTTGTGTTGAACAAAGGATAAGTGTCACACTTCAGGCTTAATGCAGCGGTCAATGTAAACCCTGGACCCCCCCTGTTCAGGGGTCACCACTAAATTAGTGTCGAAAAAGTGTCGAGTTCTGAGCGCTCAATTTTTTTCTTATCGTCGTATCTCTGTCGACCCAAAAAATAGATAATGTCGAATTCCTGGCGTTTACTTCATAATTGCTAATAGAAATGACTAAAAAAAACTAAAAGATTAGTGAAAAAAGCTGGTGAATACCTGACGATTTCATTTGAGGTCCTGGGTGAATTAGTGTCGAATCCTGACCCCAGAAAATTTTTCTAGGTGTCGAATAAGTGTCGAAAAAACGTCGACCCCTGAACAGGGGGGGTACAGGGTTTACATTGACCGCTGCATGACGCACGACGGCTGATGACGTTCAACAATCGCAAAGGCATGCGCACCTGCGTTTTAACCGAGTTGATGACCTGCGCCTCCTTTTGTTTGCCGGTACCCCATTCATGAACTGAATGATTGACGGGTCATTTACTGAAGTGGCATGGGACTTGANCCCCCCCCCCCCCCCCCCCCCGGATAAATTCACCCCTACCCCCTCTGTCAGTCTGTATCAAATTGCATTAAAAGCCTGCGTAGGACAAACTGGTGCGACATCATTCCGGCTGTTTCCTATTGCAGTGCATTTGAGGTTATTTTCTTTCCTGTTCTACTTGAAAGTGAAGTGCACTTGAATGACTTTGTTCACTTTCTTGGTTGGACTCAATGAATGGTGATAAGACTGAAGTGGTGATCTGTATGTTCAAAGGCCCATGATTGAGTAAAATTATTGAAGGGAAATTCAGCAAGAGCCGTGAGCTTGAAAACTGAGCTATGCCAAAACTGACTGATGCCCTCAGGACTGTTCCATGTGTACGCATGTGCCCTGCTTATTAGGCTGGCTGTCCATTCACACACCGGGTTTTCATACACCACCACACATATGATTTCATGATTATGCCCGACTGCTAAATCTATTCAGGCCTTGTCTTTTAAGGCGAGCGATCACTCGCCCACACCATAGCTCGCCTAAAATGGATTTTAGGTGAGTGGTTTTCCACTCACCTTAGAAGAGAAAGGCTCACCTCAGAAACGGCAGTTTACAGTGTATGTAGGCCTAATTTCATCCATTTCACTGAAAATCACTCGCCTGGGATGAAGTGGGTGAGCAATTTATCACTCGCCTGCACTTTTCAAAAGACAAGGCCTGTCTATTCCGGCAGTTTCAAAATGGTTGGGATAAGTCCAGTAAAAGTCCCTTCAAGAACAGCGAGGGTATTAAAACTACATTGTAGGCCTTTTAAGTGGCATAATTGAAGTGGAAAATTACAGTTTTGAACTCAACATGGGGCATAATAACGTAAAAGGTGTAAATGTTGTCTAATCATGGAACAGGATACCGTACCTAGTAACCCAGTGTCTGGGGTAACAGCTGCCTGTAATGGTCAAGAGTTACCGGTATGCCCATTGTACACTTAGGATTTTTCTTGTACTAAAAATTATAAATGAGGCCCAGAAAGGGTAATTTCGGTCATAGCTGAATGTTAAACATAGTCAAAGTGTGATACTTATCTTTTGTGTCAAACAAAGGATAAGGGTGACACTTAGACGTAAGATGGGCTTTGGTCCCTATCCCACACCCCTTCCTTGATACCTGGCCTCCTGCCTCTGACCCCAAAAGCCGACTCCCAATCCTATTGGATCCTGAGGGTAAAAGGATTCAGAGTGGACGACATTCACCCCATAACAACCCTTCTATTGCCATTCTTTTTGATGATGGTGTTTTAAAAATCCAACGATGGGACGAGTTCTAAATATTAATCCATTTTGTTGGGAATTTCTGTGTGATGTTTGACAAGCAGGTCGTTGACCTAATATCGACGGTAAAAAATAGTTCTACTTCAAGTGGGTATTCTGGAGTTTCCAATTTAGAACCGTGCCCCGAGTCGTTTGCTCAGCGATGGATTCACGTGCGAATCCCACGGGCATGACGGTAATAACGTGAACACCGACACTCATCAATGTTTGTTGAATGTAAGGTTGCATAAATATTTCAGTTCCCGTGCTGCTTGTTCACGAATCAGTTGTGTTGTTAGGTGTACTGTGTGTGTTGCATTGGATCATTAGACATGTTGGAGGTGATGACAGTTTGATTATGTTTGTAGCATTTATGGACGTGGTGAAGAGTCGTCTTTTTTGAACAGATCGGTAGGTTTGCCACAAGATTGTGGCTTTTCTTTTCCTTATTTTGGGCAAATAGAGTGAGATTTGGAGAACCTGTACAATGTTGCTGAACCAGGGGTGGATCCAAGATTTGGGAAAAGAGGGGGCACCCTGTGCTAGGAACATTGAAATTTGCGCCCAATTCCAGAATTTCACGGTCGATTTTACAGATTTGTTGGCCCCCCGTGCCGTATGCACCAAATGGAGATAGTCTTGAACTCAGGTTGAGCCACAACTTTTCAGGTTTGCCAGGGCATGATTTGACAATGGAAAAGTTGTGGCTCAACCCAAGGTCAAGATAATCTTCGCTTGGTGCATACGGCCCTAAAGCTGCTTTTCCATGAGGCATTTGCGGGCTCGGAATAGGAGGCGGGCGCGGGTGTAAAAAATCGATCCAACGTATTTCCCATTAGCTGTTTCACTCGCACCCGCTCCCGCCACCAAAACCGCGTCCGCAAACGTCTCGTGGAAAAGCAGCCTTAGTGTCTACCTTGCATGGATCTGACTGGAGTAACCTTGCAATTTGCACGGACTACTGCTGTCTTGGACTGCCTTGTTGTACGACAGGCTCACCATGTTAGTATTCGACTGCTATCCATTAAAGTATCAAACTGGCTGTTTTTCAAAACTTCCATTATTGATTCACCGGAATGGCTGTCAGTTAATCCCGTACCGGTGATGTATTGTGCAGTGTAACCAGCATAACATTACTAATGACCACCCAAATGGATTAACTTAAGTCGGCCACACTGGCACATGGAGCCGCGGTGGTCTACCGTCTAGGGGCTTGGGTCTCTGCCAAGTGGTCATGATGAGGTCCCGGGTTCGAATCCCATAGTTGGAAGGCGCGGATCCAGATATGCCAGGCGGGCATGCGCCTCCCCTTTTGCCAACAAATCTGTAAAATCGACCGTGAAATTCAGAAATTTGGCACTAAAGTTCAATGTTCCTAGCACAGACCCAAATCCTGGATCCGACCCTGGTCGGCATGCAGGGTCGGCATGAGACATTGGGCAGGTCTCTTTGCCTACTACAGGGTGAGCCAGAGAAATTGTCCCTTGAATGATGATGGCATTTCTATTGTTTCCCTATTGTTCGAGAGACACTTTCTCTGGCCCACCCTGTAGTACCTGCCTTCACGGACATAGAAATGTGGCGTACCGGTACTGAACAATGACTTTGCTAGATTTGGCTAAGATTTGACAGGAGCTTGCTCCATCCCTGTGGCCAATTTAAAAATATTGAGTTGAGAACCGAGCGCCAAATTCGGCATTATTGGTTCTATAGACAATATTGGGCGATTTTAATGTAATGCAGGAGGAAACCGGAGTGCCCGGAGAAAACCTGCGCTGTCAAAGAGAGTCGCCCTCTCTATCACATGAGACACGGACCAGACCGGGAATCGAACCCGCGACCTCAGAGGTGACAGGCGCCGATGTTTCCATTGCGCCACTCTGACAGCCCTGTGGCCAATCTCCAACACAGAGGTAGCCAATCTCCAACACAGAGGTAGCCAATCTCCAACGCAGAGGTCGCCGTTCTCCAATGCAGAGGTAGCCAATCTCCAACGCAGAGGTCAGACAGTTTCACCTTGTCGTAAGTGGAGCATCATAAAATGCGGACCGACGCAGCGCTGCAGAGGAGTTCGCCCTGGCTGTAGCATTCTCCATGACAGCTATGGTGTCGTACGTTTTGGAAAGCACTCAGCTCAGCGCCACACCGTAATTAAAAACTGGTCATGAGCCAGTCTCATGGCAGTCCTATAACTGAACTCCTAACAACATTGGTGCCGTCTAGCTGTCAGGATTCACCACTTTTGACATCATTTCATGACAGCTTTTGGTCGTTTTACTTTTGGGAAGGCATACTAGCGGGAATGATTGGACAATTCAGGTCACCGTAATATTTATTATTTCAATCATGATAATTATCACCCAATTGGGATGTATGTACCAGTATAGTCGGGTAAACGTGTGGTCCGTTGTTGTATGTGCCACAGTATTTTGGAAATTTCCAGAGTTGGACATGAGATTGCAACTTCGGGAAGGATTTTACTATCTATAGTGCCCTTTGCATCCCATCGTTTTTGAATCATTTACTTTGCAAAAAGTCGGACTTTTGTAAATGTCCAAAGGTAGGGAATATCATTGTGTTAGATGTTTCCATCAGGGCTGAAGCCAAACCATTTTTGGCCCACGCCGCGCATTGCCTGGTATTGGTATTTTTGTAACCAATGGAAGAGGCCATCTCTAGGCGTGGATCCAGAGGGGGGCGCCCCGGGCGCTCGCCTCCCCTTTTGGACAACAAATCTGTAATTAAGCGACCGTGAAATTCTGGAATGTGGAGCAAATCATAGAAATTCACCGCAGATTTCAATGTTTCTAGCACGGGGTGCCCCCTCTTCCAAATCCTGGACCCACCCCCGCTGGCTACTCATGTTCCTCACTTGGATGGAGTCTTTTATTCGCCCTTGCAAAAGGCACAAATTAAGGTACAAGGCACCACAGCTTGCTGTCCCAGGCGACGACGTAAAAATACAGCCGACACTGATAAAAGGGTTAATGGTCAGTTCGTGGCTGCATTGACTGCAAGTGCAATATGCCCAATACTGAGTCTGTTCACCTGGTTACTAATACTACTACCTGTAACATGGCCGAATACTTACTATAGCCTGTTCTGAAGAAATGACAACCTTGTCATGAATGGAAAATAAAATATGTAATTGGTCAATGCAGTAGAATCAAATGTTCCTTAGTAATTTCGCCAGAAGCCTAGTAGGCCTACTGTCGGTCATTTTCCGGCCCGGAATTGAACCTATGACCTCTGGATCTCGAGTCGGTTGCTCCTGCACTAACTCTAGTCGAAGATCAACGCCACAGGCGCCACACACTACAGGCACGCACAGAGATTTCATCTGTAGTTCTCTATGATGTGAGTCCATTCAGGTATGAAACAGTGTGTAGGCCTATAGGTGAACCAACCACTGCTTCCTTCCGCCAGTCAGTGCTTTCAAGAATACGATCCTATCGCATCAGATCCTGATAATGTTTACCTTGGATTGGAAGGAACCACTGCAATGTACAACAGGGCCCACAACATGGCTGGCTGTGGTACGGTACGGTAGGCCGACCATTCGTTTCGTAAAGTTTGGATTATTCTCTTGTTTTAGTGTTTTTCTCTGTTTGTCGATTACTTTTTGGATACAAATTGACGTCGAGATGATTCTTGCCAAACGCTTGATTCTGTGGATATCAACCACGGAATAATCAGGCACGGATCCAGAGGGGGGGGGGCGGAAGGGACGTACGCCCCCTATTTTTGGCAAAGCAATGATTTTTTTAGCAAGAAAAACTCAATCACATAAAAAATTCAAGTATTTTGCTCTCAGATGCCAGGAAAATGCATCTAAAAGCACTTAAATTGTCAAATTTTTCGGGGGAGGGCCCCCAGACCCCCCTTTCGGCTTACCACTTTCGTTGTCCGCAGCCTCCATTGACGTTTGCCCCCCCCTTTCTGTCAACTTTGGATCCGTGCCTGATAATCATGTATCTCATTGCGAGGGTGGGCTTTACTGCTTGTTTGAGAACCCCATGTCTGCCTTCAGTGGCAGCTGTCAGTGAGTTGACCAATAGATCGAGCACCAATCACGTGGATTTTCCTGTGCTGTGGTCCACTGGAACTTTGCTGCCATCTTTTGGCAATTCGCGCGTCTGACTGCTCCTATTCACTCTGATTGGACTAACCATTGGTTGGAGGTGTATTCCTGTTTCGCCTCTTACCTACTCGACAGCTAGCCCTAACTCTAGTCTCTAGGCCTAGCCCCTAACTCTAGGCCTAGCAAGCAGAGGGCAAATTGGGAAAAGGCCAAATGGGAAGACAGTGCGTTTTTTAGGTCTTTTTCATTTGCATATAATACATGTATATGTTCGACATGGACCTGCTCTGGCAAAAGCAGGCCCTTGTTGCAAGTGATCATCATTGGTCATCAGTTTACTCGACTATTATCACTGCTGTCCACTACTATTGTCAACCTGCAGAGACGTACATTTCAGCTATGGTGTCATAAACCCATCAACCCTTTCCTCTATTGAGACACCTGCCCGCCTTTGCCGGAGCAGGTCACATGTTCTTTTCAAACTTTCCCGATGTTTACAATCATTATAACAGTTAAATTGAACTTGGAGAGTGAGGTTTTAACTCGTGTAGCCGGCCACTCATCAGTTATTTCCAACGTGGCTTACCTTACAAACAGGTGAATGGAATCAGAGTATACATGGTGCATTATCATGACCGAAGTACGCCAGTAAATTAGCCATATGTACCTATCCCTATATCCTGCTGTTGGTGATTAAGACTCTATTGAATGAAAGCCAAGTTCAAGAGATTTGAATGCTGTCGGTCCCGGTGGCTATATGTGGGAGTACATTGGGAAAATTTGACAACAGGTTAGCTGAAGGGGTGAATGTCGTCCACTCTGAACCCTAACCCCTGGCCCCTATCCCACAACCCTTGATACCTGGTCTCCTATACCCCTGACCCCTGCTCCTAATCCCATTCTTAACCCCTAACCCCTGACCGTACGGGCAGCTGTTGCCCTAGATACTGGGTACCCTGGTCGTAGGATCAGACAACATACACACTGTTTACGGGGGTGGGGGTGGGGCGGATCCACAGTTTCGGAAAGAGGGGGCGCACTGTGCTAGAAACATTGAAATCTGCGGTGAATTTCAATGATTTGCTCCAAATTTCAGAATTTCAAGGTCGATTTTACAGATTTGTTGGCAGAAAGGGGGCGTGCGCCGGTTGTGCCCCCTTGGATCTGCACCTGGTTTACTCTTGCGTTAATATTCTATCTTTTTCTCTCTCAACTCTTTCCAGGTTTAGCAGTTTAGCGAAGGATGTCCACTTGCAATGAATTTACCCAGAATGCCTGGCGAAAAGACCTCTGTCGCAACTGTCTACGTCCGCGATCTGAACACAACCACACCGCCAACGGTAAAGAGAAAAATTCATCTGATAATTATAAAACAGTTAGTGTGACAAATTCACGAAGTGGAAAGGAAAATTCAGCGAATTCGAGGAACGTGAAAACTGGCAGTAAAATCCAAGATGGACTGGATAATGCTAAAAAGGGAAAAAACTCTGATTCCAGGAAAGCTGTTAATGTGAATGGACAGGGGTCCTCCGAGGCCAAGACTACTGATAAGAAATTTAAAACTGGGCCTAACTTGGGTGTGAAACAGTCTCAAAAGGTTGAACCGAAAACGAAAACTGTGCCAAAATCTGACGTTGCAACTAAGCAAGAAGATATTGTGATAAAGTCGGCGTTGAAAAAAGGTGATTTTAAAAAACGGCGGACGTCGTGTGTGACGTTTTATGTTGGTGTTGATTATGTGATTGGTGAGGATGGCGGGTTAAACGGATCTGATAGTGAAAGTGACACAGGTACTGGAGATGTTGGCGACAGGGATGACGCTTACCAGGCTCCGCAGTCCAAGGAAGAAAAACAATTGGCTAAATTAACCTTTGATAATACGCTGTTTAATTCAGAGCCAGCTAATCTTAAAGACACACCGCCCCCTAGTGGTAATGTAGATAAATCGCTGATACGGAGTAAATCTATTGGAAGCCAGGAGTTTCTTGCGATCGAGGACGCGCTCCTCTGGCATCCGAAGACGTTTTCCAGTTATGTGCACCCGGTGGGGGGCAGCACCAGGGATCAGTTGTCACGGAAATCGCCGCCACCATCTAACTCGGACACATTCGCTGTATTCCACGATATTGACTTCGGGGAGCACGGGACGGACGCGTTAAACGTTACCCAAGTCTCGGCTGTAAATGGTCAAAATGACAAAGTGTCGTTCAAACTTCGTGGCGTCCAGCCCCATATGGACCTCTCACAACCATATAAAGAAAACCTCATAGGCCCGTCTAAAATAGTTTTACCTTTTCCAAGTGACCTATCTGTCAAGAACGATGGATCTAGCGACAATGATGCAAGTCCGGCGATAAATTCCAGTTCTCAACTCACTGCCAAAACTTCTGGTGCTACAAGTTCTAAGTTATTGAACGGAAGTGTTGAGAGTTCAAAGGTCAATTCGATTGACACGCGCTCGGACACTTTGTCTTTGCGGGTAAGTAGCGCGACCAAAAAGACTACGAGTCTGTCCGCAGCGAAGGGCAAGCAAACCTCACAAAACGCGCCGAGTAAAACCACAAACACAAAAACTGCTGGAGCAAAAAGTGCGCCGAAGTCGAAGACTGGTTCTGCCCCTGTGAAAAACACTGCCAGGAACTCAAAGGATACAAAACCAGGGTCTAAAGCGAACGATCGATCACGGAAGGGGTCGAAAGACTGCGGGGTGTCCAAAAATCTATCGGAGTCTGCAGTGAGCGTTCCCGGTAGTTCTCTGAGTGCTTCGGGTACAAACTCCAGCAATCACGGTGGGACCCCACCTACGGCTGGCGAGTCTCTCAATAAAGGTGCTAAAACTGATACGCCATCGGACGGTGGTAATAAAAGTGTGATAACTTCTGTGGGGAACGTTTCTGTGTTAGGAGGGGGTAAGGTTGAGAAGGAAATACCTTCGACACAGGATATAAAGGAAGTTGGTGCTGGCTCGATTTTCAAGGATACCAAAATCTCTGACAGTTTGGTTTTGAAGGATACCGTTACTAAAAACCCTCACGACTGCAAAAATTCTTGCTCAGACGAACGTGCTGGTGAAAATTCTGGACTAAAAGGTGATGGAAGATTTGAGAATACGAGAGTTCAGGTTCAAGTGAATCGCCGTCAGTCCGAACCCGCTGGCGGTATCGCGACAGATTTTGCCGTGAATTTGAATTCTGAATTAGAAAGTGTTAAGTCGCCTGTGTATTCGCCGAAGAGGAAGTCAATTAAACGGCCAGCGCCGCCGCCGCCGCCACCGCCACCGCCACCACCTGGTGGTACTGTTGATGTGACTGGGGCGGTAACTGTGACCGCTCATCCTCCGGTCACGAGATCAGTCAGTGTTCCGACACCGGTAAACGAGACCGACCGGAAAAAATTGACGGCGATGGCAACGCGGACTATGAGCGTAGATGCGGGAAATGTGACATCTCAAACAATGGCGAACTCTGGTGAGCTGAATTCGCGGAAATCATCCCAAGATGCCGCGACCCCGAAGAAAAATAAACTTAGCAGCGGGTCGTTTTTGAGAAAATTCCTTAAGAAAGTCCCGAAGGCGAAACCACAGGGTGAAATGGAGACTATGCCTGATGATCGGAGTTTTTCGCCAAATTGGGACGAGTGCCAAGACATAGAGTTTATGGACGATTCATTTTCGGACGGGAGTTTTGATGACGATTTGGTCGAAAGTCACGAAAGCGTGGACTTGAAGAGTGCGAATTCGACGAAATCCGAATCATCGTCGGATTGGAATAGTATTTTCAAAAACTTTGGTAAAAGTGATGCGGAAATTTCAAGGGAAAGTGGAGACGGTGTTGAAAACAAAACCGAGGCGCCGATTGTCCGGTTTGCTGGTAAGAGATCTTCGTATGAAGAACCGCAACCGGTTAAATTGAACCGGCATTCGGATAGTTCTTTGGACCAGTCACCGGATAGGAATTCCGGCGGGAAGTTTTCTTCACGGAGAAAGTCATCTGGGGAGTCGGGAAAAATCGAGTCGCCGCAGAAAAAATGGGATCAAGAAAAAATCGACACGTTGAGGAAGTCGCGGGATATCAGTGCTCCGCTCGGCATCGACGGGAAACCGCAGACTCTGTCGCAGCGGCCGGTTTCGGTCGCGGTTCGACAACGCGAGGACACCTTGAATGAATCTCGGACGGAGAAATCGCCACGGCCACGTAGTTTGGAAAAATTGCCGATGAACGATGCCGGGAGGAATACGGTTCGTCGGGAGCAGAAACCGATCAAGAAGCCTCCGGCGCCACCGCCGCCGATCCCAACGGCGGCGCTACAGAAACGTGCTGAGGAAAGAGTGCCATTAGGTAAGGCTTTCTCTTTCATCATGTGTCCAAGAGTCCCTGTGGCCTTCTGGGACCCTCCCAAGTGTCCTATCTTGCCCAGGGTTGCGTAAAAAATCTGTCCCTACCACAGAAAAGTTTCGGTTTCTATCTCTCGACCAGCAAGCAGCTCTAACTAAAAGCAGCGATTGCCGTGATGTTTGAGGTTTGCTCCATGATTCTTGTGTCCCCTAGCACCCAGTATTATTTGTGACCCAATCTAGCAAAACTAGGTGCATGTCGCAACTGAGGAAAGGGTTAACGGCCTTACAACACAATAGCTGAAATGTACGTCTCTGCAGGTTGACAATAGTAGTGGACAGCAGTGATAATAGTTGGGTAAACTGATGACCAATGATGATCACCTGCGACAAGCACCTACTTTTGCTAGATCGGGTCACATATTCAACGCCCGGCCATGATGTTGATACCCTTTTACTCCATTTGCTTTAAGAAACGATGACATTGGATCGCAAGTCCCGGGGCAGCCCACGACCAACAAGCACAGGGGATCAAATCACACGCCCCAAACCACCGCCCCCACCTCCACCATCTACGCTCCCAAGATCAAAGTCCTCACCAGATAAAAACCCACTACCGAAGAGGCCACCACCACCAAAGTTCAAGGTAACAATTCAGACTTGTTCATAATCCTATTTTATGCTGCGGAACATGAATAGATGAACCACTTGGGCCTGATAGCCTATTGGTTATCACGTCCGCTTAGCAAGCGGCAGGTCCCAGGTTCAAATCCAGCCCGGGCCATATGGGATTTCATTCCCAGCTCTACACGTCCGTCGCATGGGACAGTAAGCCGTGGTGCCTTGTACTTTGTGTCTTTGCAAGGGCAAGTAAAAGACCCCATCCAAGTGAGGAACATGAGTAGCTTGAGATGGCCTCCTCCGTACTTACCAGGGCCAATAATGCTATAGCGTCGGCCCTGACGGAAAAATGAAATACAAATCTACAAAAACCACTTGGCCGCTTGGTGAGTGTTTTCAGGACCTGTGAAGACCTGCCACGTTTGAAATGTGGAACCTGCATAACTTCTATCCCGACAGATCGCGCTGCGAGCGGTTGTACCGAAGACGTCAAAAACAGAGCAAAGCGACGTAATGACGTCACATCGCGACATCCTTAACGCAGTGCAACGCGGACAAGACGTCGGAAAAAGGTACAACCGCTCACAGCGCCTCCTAGTGGCGGGAGTTCTGCAGGTTCCAAATTGGCCCGTTCTCAATTTGGCATGTCCTGCTGTCGTGTTGAATTACGATTTTCGTACTGATCAGATAATTATCGGTCTCCGTCATTGTATTTTCAGCCCCAGATGCAAGATCAGAACCCAAAATCAGAATCCCACGGTAAGTTACACTGCAGCAACGGTGGCCATCTTGTTAATGGTACACTTACAACTTACAAACCACTGCATACTGTTACTTTGGTTGAGCACAGACTCTTGTTCAGGAGGCGATGATGAGTTACGTGGTCAAACAAGCGTGAATATGCCCAGACATTCTGGAAAAGACTTAATGGGCCAATATTGCCACTTGCGTAGCTGGCGCCACCAGCGGTGATTGCATCATCCTCCAATACTGTAGTCTTGCCTTACGCCCCAGTGTTGGAGAATGTATGATTACAATACAATGCATACGTGGATACCCTAGGAACGAGAGTTACTCTACATGGGTCGAGGTTGAGAAGCCGTAGTTTAACAACATTGTCAATAGAGGTCTCCCTTAACGTGGGTATGTTTAGCGCAGGATAGGGAAGGAATACCGTGCCCCTTGAAGACAAATGGCGACGCATAGCTATTGCTAGTTTTCAGGGAATTTTAGTTTGTTTACTTCCATTTAGTTCCAGTTTATGAGGAATATGGAACAAGAAATGTGCGAGGAACGAAACCACCGGCGCCGACTGCCCGCCACCAGTATGAATATATCTTTGACAAACCTGGTAAAGGCCGTTCACGGGATAACTCACCCGCTGGTGGAATCGTTAAACATGAGTACGGCATGGCATACGAACCGTTCGCCTCGCCTGAAGATCACGAGATGAAACCGAGACCACAGCCGAAACCGGGTACGAAGAAACCGACTGGCGTGAACGCGGTGCCGAAACCGAAACGTTCTCATTTGTATGAAGTGATTCACGCGGATGATCGTGAGGCCGGATCGCGTGCACAACCGCAACTCTACAACGGAGGACGATACGAGGCAGTTGACGAGGTGCGTGGCACGACACGCCACAAACACGAGCAAGGGAGAGAGGAGGAGGATATTTACGACGTCGTCGAAGTCCCGCCGATTCCTGTCAATCCGCCAGAATCGCCGACCTCGCCTTCGCGGTATTCGCGCTCCTTTGAGGATTATCTGGTACCAATACGCCGCGGGTCGGTCGATGCCGTGGAGGGGTCCGGCACCGACGATGAGATACTCGAAGAAGATACCCTTGGAAGTCTGCCGGATTTACCGACTGCGGACGCGGGGAATCATCCTGATGATAAGAAGGATGAAGGACAATCAGTCGGACTTTTGGAAAGCGTCCTACAGAAGCTGAAAGAACCGAAAAAACTCGGTCGGAAATCATCTACGCCGGAAGTATCAAAATCGAAGAAGTTGTTTAGCTCGCGTTCGTTGACGCGGCGACCGAGGTCTTCCCGCCATAATTCTTTGCCTGCTGGTGTCGATATCGTAATGATAAAGTCACAAGAGTGTGATAGTTTGAAATCGGGAAGTGGGAGCGCTGGGACGGGGAGTATTAAATCTGGAAGTACGGGTCCGGGGAGCGTGCAGTCGTCTGGAAGCGTGGAGGAGTACGTGGATATGTCCGGCACAACCGGGAAGGAGGAAGACCCTTCGCCATCGTCGTCTGGGAGTCTGGGTGATTCTGGAAACTCGCCGATGCTGCCGGTCCAGTCCAAGCCTCAGACTCCATCGGTACGAGGCCGGACATGTCTTCCACCACCGCCGACCTTAACACGCGGAAATTTAGACATGGGCGAGGCAAACGTACAAGAGATGTTCAGTAATATAGCCAACATGAACCTACAGACGCTAAATCAGGTTCTACGGGACCTGGAGTTGCCGAAAAAGTCGAAGAGTGTAGCGACGGATCTTGTTTGGGACAATTTTATCTTGGAATCAGAGGTGCCACTGATGAGATCAGCTGCTTTGGCGTTCTATAAAGCCTTGCTGAAGGCGACAATGGAACCCCTTGTCCTTATGGTAAGAATGTTACTGCAAGGCAGAGAATCTATTCACGGGATTTTTGAGCGGTGTGATGCTGCATCCTTTATCCGTGGCCAACGCCGCGGAAACAAACAATGGTTGCGACGTTGCACCGCTAGAAATTCGCATGAATGGATTCTTACCTTAGGCTGCACTTAAAGTTAAAAGTTAAAGTTGCGGTTTATAGTCTGATGTCAACAACGGTAGAGGTGTCATCCGACTTCACACTTTAACCCCAGTCTATCCTGAAACCTTTCAGTAGAACTCAGATGAGCTGCTCATTCAGCTCAACAATCTGAGCATTTCAGATCAGTACCCGTTTATACACCTGGGTGGAGAGAGGCCAGTGAGGCAAAGAGACTTGCCCAAAGTCTCACGCCACAGTGGGATTCGAACCGGGACCCTCTGACCGCTAGTCGGAGAATAGAAACACTACACCACTGTGGCTCCTACATTTATTTCGTTTGTTGTACTACGGACCCAAAACTTCAAAGTACAGTGCTCCCTCGCTCTTATGAATCTCGATTTTACGAACTCATGGATATTACGAACCCAACGTCTGGTTCCCAAAATTCATGCCCCCACGGACGAATCCTCGTTATTACAAACTCCTCGTTAATACGAACTGAACCCTTGGACCCCGAGGGGTTCGTAATAGCGAGGGAGCACTGTATTGAGTAATGTTTTTTTCTAGCGAATGAGACTTAAACTCTTGTTTGGAGTGTCAGACTCTGAATGAAACGAGTGCTTCATTTCTGTACTCTGCAGTTCCCAATATTTCCCAATTCAAATTCCCTTGTCTTCTCATTTCCAGGTTTCCTTCGATAAAGTCCCCGATGAACTCAGCTCCAAATTTCACTGCAACGGCCTAAAACAGAGGTGCAACTTCGAGGACGACATACCATGTCAATTTCATCCGGATTCAATTCTACAACAGATCGTCGGCGCCAACATGGGCACCGCACTGACGTCACACTGCCGAGTCACGGTCCTCGAATACACAAACATTTCAACTCTTGATAAATATCTAGACACGTTTATCGATGNCACGTCTTGTTAAACCCGGGACAGGTGCATCCTGGGAATGGCGACAAGTTGAAAATGATGTGTCAAGAAATCGTGACGCTCATTCTTAAACTACACGAGATCGATTCGTTTGAGATCTATGACAAAATGTCGCATTTGCCTTATAAGAAAACTGTGATGAAGATCACGCAGTTATTGAGTGCGGGACAGTTTTCGAATCTGGTGCAGGGTCTGGACATGCTGGGCTTCGTTCTGTGGGGCCCGACGAAGGAGTTAAGACAAATACAGCGGAGTAATAACATCGCTTTGGAGTGCCAATGCTGGCTCGACGTGGAGTGCGCTAAGATGGTAAACAGTCTCGCACGAGGCGAAGATCGGGACTCCATATGGACCTACTACCATGTAAAATACTTGTGCGAGATGGACGGCAGAAAATTGGCCACGATATGCGACACATATAACCTCGGCGCAAGATAAAGATTCATGGCGTTCGTTTACCGGATATAAATTTTTAATGCCGTCTGTGTCATCATTGGTATCCAACATAAAGCACAAAGAACGGCACACAAAATGCTATACAAGGAAACGTATGGAATTGGAGACGATGTTTCCTTGTGTCATCATTGGTTCATTTTAAAAACAGCCATGGACAACAAATTGTGAAATATATCTGACAGAATGTCAAACTGGCTGGGAACAATCAGGTCAGCGCTGAATGAGAGACCAGGGTAATAATGTAAAGCGCTTATAGACTAGTTACAGCAGAAAGCGCTTTAAAAAAGCCTCATGTTATATTATAAAATGATGCGGGAGAAATGAATGCAGTTGGGTGACCTAATCCTAGTGGGAGACTTTCCTGCTGTTAGAGGCCGCCTGTTAGCGGTCCTAGGACGTCACAAAATTTGACGTCATAGACGTAGGCCACGGCCTCCACGTCATTATAGATGACGTTGTGGGTGCATTTCTTCTCTGCGACGCCAAATTTCGTGACCTTCTAGAACGGCTAACTGGTGGTGGCCTCTAACGGCAGTAAAGTCTACCATTCTAAACATAATCGTATTGCGTTGTGTGTTCTGACTGAGAGTGCGATAAATTGGTTTGTATACCTATAAAATGGGCTTTTATTGATGTCATTAATAATATCGACTATTACTCCTATTACACTCTAAGTGTCACGCATGATTCAATGAACATTTTAAATTGTGCCGGTCAAGATTTGGTTTATTGTTGTCAGGCTGTAACAATGGAGAACCTGCACCCGTAGGTGGCGCTGTGAGCATGAAATCCGTTAGACGTTAAAAATGTGAATAAATGAAGCGATCATAACTACGCTAGAGGGCAGCACATTGTAACCAGGTGCCATGTAATGGACGCCTTGGTGTATCCCCATTTCGCCTACACCCATTTCGCCTACACCCATTTCGCCTATTCACCATTTCGCCTACACCCATTTCGCCTACACCCACTTCGCCTATTCTCC
>NMRB01002612.1:57192-88655 GCA_002633025.1 Notospermus geniculatus | reverse complement strand
TGTCAAGGTCAAACCTGATAATTTATCAAGAGGTCATTATCAAGGTCAAACTCGATAATTTGAAATATCTCTGCCTGTGTAGAGGTAGAGGCAGTAGGCACCACCACCCATACTTAGGTGATCGAGGATGCCCACTTCAGTTGTGAAATGATCAAAATGATAGTGTGACATATGACAATTTCCATATCCCTGCTGACAGTACCTATAGGAATCTCTACTTTACTGGTGTCTATTTTTCCGGTTTTTTTTCTTCCAGTGTCTATTTTTCCAGTGACTTTTTTACCAGTGTCTTTTTTACCAGTGTCTTTTTTACCAGTGACTTTTTTACCAGTGTCTTTTTTACCAGTGACGTTTTTACCAGTGTCTTTTTTCCAGTGCCTTTTTTACTGTGTCTTTTTTTCCGGTGTCTTTTTTTCCAGGGTCTTTTTTACCGTCTACCGTGGACCACGTGGTATCCACGAGTCAATGTTATCAGGGCATATACACATTTTAAAAAAAAAACATTTTTACATGTCTTTTTACATTTGTACATATCTTTTTACATCTTTACAGTAGAGTGGTGGCACATTTTACACTAATACATACAGGGTTAAGTACGTTTAGGTTTAGGTTTACGTTTCGTTTTCGTCAGGTTGTGGCAGTGACCTACTAACCCATGCACTGGAACAACTTTAACATGTTTAACATGTTTAACATCCGATACCATCAACACCTTTTTGTAGGTCTTTTTGGGTGTTGGCCGGCTGACTATAAAAGAGTTATTCGCGATTCTTATTTGGCATTTCTTCACATTCGCCTATTAAATGTACACATAAAATCATGTATAAACTGTATTTTGTTGCACCTAATTAATTTTGAGGTAATTTTCTTATAGAAAATTTTATTTGGGTGATTTTTTGGAAAAACCGAAAATTTGCACTTATTTGACCTTTGACCTTGAAATTTGACCTTGAAAGGTCAACAATCGCATTGGCCAACGGGTGATTCTGAAAGTCCGTTCCATGATCTTACTAACCCATGCACTGGAACAACTTTAACATCCGATGCCATCAACACGTTTTTGGGAGGTCTTTTGGGGTGTTGGCTGGCTGACTATCAATAAAAGTTTGGCAAATGGTTGGGCTAATGTCGGAACTTACCTAAAAACAACATTGGCCCAACATAATTCGCTGGTGCAAAATGATGCTGGCCCAACGTAGGATGCCAATGTTGGCTGGAGGTTGTCAAAAGGTTCCTACAACGTCAGTAAAAGGTTCGCAAATTTGTGGGCCCATGTCGGAACTTACCAAACAACATCGTTGGCCCAACATAATTCGCGGGTGCAAAATGATGTTGGTTCAAAATGATGGTGCAAAATGATGTTGGCACCAGCGAATTATGTTGGGCAAATGTTGGTTTTAGGTAAGTTCCGACATAATTAGCCAAACCATTTGCCAAACTTTTATTGACGTTATAGGAACGTTTTGGCAACCTCCAGTCAACGTGTTGCAAACAATGACATCCTACGTTGGCTTCCAGTCCATGCACGTCTGGAGTATAAAGTAATTCTGCTTGTCTACAAGTGCCTGAAAGGTTTGGCCCTAGAGTATCTGGTGACTTGTATTGAGGTTTATGCTCCAGTTGGTGCACTTAGATCGAGTAATCAGGGTTTCTGCAGGGAGGTGCGAACTAAGAGGGTGATGGGCTCTTCTGCTTTCTCCGTGGCAGGCCCACGCTCATGGAATCAGCTGCCAGAGTGCATCCGAACTGTGCCGACCATTGGTGCTTTTAAGAAACAATTGAAGACTTATATTTTTAAGAAATATTTTAATGTTTAATCAGTTTCTCTTTCTTATCAGGTCTCTTTGAATTTTAACATCATTTAAATGTTTCCATTATTCTACATGTATATTAATATTTATTGTAAAGCGCTTAGAAGATTTTCATTAAGCGCTATAAAAATGATTTTTAATAATAATATAGTAACTTTTCATACACAACTTCATGCAACTTGTGATGAGACAAAAAATTCATCAAAGTTGCATGTGTAAATGGGCATGCAACTTGTCGCAACTACATGTACCTACTGCAACTTGTTGCAAAGTTAGGATCCAGATCCTATTTTCTGGTGAAGCTGCAACAAGTTGCACGTCGCTGGCCAATGAAAATACAGCAAAAAATCGTGTGACGTCCACTAAAGCCAAAATGGCGACCGAACAAAGGATTCCCGCCAAAATTCCTGCAACTTGTTGCGAACTTTCGCAACTTATCACGCTATGTGTAAACGTCACAGGGAGACTGCACCAAGTTACAGCAACTTGCAACTTGGTGCAACCAAGTGTAAACCGCCCTTTAGTTGAAAGTGGACCAAAATTTTTAAGAGCATTACAAATAACGAGCCCCGCTCTTTTACCTTTTCAGCATTATAATTTACCATATTGAAATGGGAAAGGCCACTGCTAAAATTTACCCCGAGATAGATAATATTCATTCACTACCTCTAAAATTTGGCCTGCATATGTCCATATCCTGTGACCTTATTCACGAAGCTCTCGTAACTTACGGAAGTACGTACACTATTGTCCACTTGCGGATAACCTATTGTTCACTATCAGCCTGACAAAGGATTTGCGTGACCTTAAAGTTAGGGGAGCTTTGTAAATAAGGTCCCAGATTTGGCAATTCGTCCACTTTTACGGAATACAACCACCTTTACATTCAATCCCCATTTTTTTATTATAAAGTTCTAGAATCAGAGTAATCCTTGGAATGTTTTAACATCACTTGAATACAAGACCAAATCATCTGCAAACAAGAGGATATGCAACCTTTTCGTATTTTCACCTAGCCAAGTATGGCAAAGATCACTCTTAGCAATTGATTCTGACAACTCATTAATATATAAAGAAAACAATAAAGGATACATCTCTGTTTCAAACCAAGTAGGCTACCGCAAAGATCACTCTCGGCAATTGATTCCGACAACTCGTTAATAAGTATATAAAGAAAACAATAAAGCACTAATGATACACCCCTGTTACACACTACAACAAAATGTGGGCGGGGCAGAAATTAATGAAGCCTATGAATATTAAATAGGCATTTGCTGTTTAAATAAAAATTCACTCCCTAGTTACACAGCATAGCCACGGCCTATTTATATACATGTAACAATTTTAACAAGTTTTGACTTGCAAGGGTTGTGACATCGCTCCGCCCTCCGACTACGCTCACACAAACCCTTGACGAACCTCGCTGTGGGAAGCTGTTTCCAACCGGACGATCCTGTTTGTGGACTGACTCCCGCTGTTATAGTTTTATAACCACCGTTTTTCATCATAAATCGTTCATTTGCAATGAATCTGAACATTTCTAAATACCACATCAGTCTTTCTGTACACTTCCTCTGTTGTAAAACATTTCCTTATTTTTGTTCAAAAGCAAACATCGCAATTGATAGAATGGCTGGACAACTTGTGACCATCCTCGTTCCTAATATTTTGCAACCAGAAAATACTCAGCGGTTTGCTTAACTGGCCTGTTGGCTTGGCAACCTCGCAGCGAGGTTGGCTAGCAAGTGTCATTGGTGCACCAACTCGAGGTGCGAGAGAAACAGAAATCCTGGCGAAATTCTCCATCGGTTTGTGCGTACGAAGTATGAGGGAGTACAGACACATGGTAGACCATGATGGCCGGCGACAGGGTTGACAAGGTGACTTCAGGGCTGGCAATCTGCCTTGAAAAAAATTTAACTTCTCTAAGAAAATTTGTTCCAAAGGTAAGAAATTCACTCGAGAAGACATAATTCCTCCAAGGTTTAGGCTTAGGGCGGTGTAAGCTAGCAGCACACTGGCCGCCAAATCTGGCGTCCAGTTCCGTTCGACTGAACGCCTCTCGACGCCCGAGTTTCCTACCAGTGGATCCTGGTGAGAGCACACCTGTCCAAACTTGGCGTTCAGCGTTCAGTAGCATCTTTTCGGGCCTTTTGCTGTTGTGGCAGGAAATGCCTCCATTAATTATCTATAATCCCAAAAGATTTCCCTGCGCGAGTGGCAACATTCTACATGTAGGCTATAGAACTTCGAATACAAGAAGAAGCTAAGCGATCAGTTGGAAATGTGACAACGCCTTGAAATAAATTGTAACGCACGGCATCATCCAAGTTTTTGAAGCCCCTTCTCCATAATGGCAACGGTTCCTATCCGCATATCGATTCATGTAGGGGCGGGTTTTCTTAAAATCTGTCCAATTGTTTTGATATCGGTTGATTTAATGCGACCGAGATCAGCCTCCACCTCCTTCATATAGGTGTCATTCCTTAGACGCTCTGGCAATGTGATCCCAGGAATCGGTTTGTCATCATTCATTTTGCTGGCAATGAGAGCGATTTTATAGTGCTCGCGCTCGTATCCTCGACAAAATATATCCCTATCTGACTTTTCTTTTAGATTTAGACCATTGCTGGTCCAACAGGGATGGCTGATGTCCGCTTTTCGCAGGTCCTCGGGATGCATCAGTAATTTTACGTGCGTTGTTAATGCAACCACGGCAGCTTCGTCCGCCGTCCTAGTTTTACTTATCGCCCTTTCGCGTTTGTCATGGAAAGCTGCTTGCCCTTTCGTGCAGTATCGCAAAGACTGTTCGGTGTTTGGATTTTCAGTTGCTTTAACCCTCTCATTGGTCTTCCGTGTATTTCCTTCAGGCTTGGCCTGATAACCTCGGATTGCTCCAGTGTGGCCTTGAACGCCACCATCGGCGTGTTTCCATATAACATACCTCTTGTCTACGCGAAGTTCAATATGGCAGTCGAGTAAATCAAATGGTGCTTCTGGGTCCTTTATCATCTGTTCTCTTGCTCTTCTATGTATTTCAATTATACTAGATGATTTGCTCATTTCGTCATTCCCAGTACCGGATTTCTTGACTTCCACTTGAAATTCAAATGTCTGCTTGTCTTTGTTTGCGCGATCGCGCGTCAAGCGTTTAAAGCTTTCGATATCTTCCTCAGTACGATGTTTTTTGGCCTTGAAGTCTTTGATTAACTTTTCAAGGTTCGACTGCTTTCTTTTTGTTCTCTCCACTCCACCAATCGCACCTTTTCCCATG
Organism: Notospermus geniculatus; assembly: GCA_002633025.1. Taxonomy (NCBI): domain Eukaryota; kingdom Metazoa; phylum Nemertea; class Pilidiophora; order Heteronemertea; family Lineidae; genus Notospermus; species Notospermus geniculatus. The sequence goes on along the minus strand of NMRB01002612.1, from coordinate 83,570 downwards.
AAGTGGTCATGCATGCCCCGTTTAATGCGATCTGTGATCAATGGGTCAGTCTCAACAATATATGCAATTTCCTCCCGAGTAATCGGATGCCCAGTCTGAGAGGAGGCAGCCTCGAACAAACAGTTGAAATTGACAGAATGTCCTGTTTTTGTGTGCTGTGAATCCGAATCCGTATGCTCAAAATGTCCAAATGAGCCGTTCTCACCAACATGAAAGTCTACGATAATTGGGTCAACTGTTCCGACATGTCCTCCACTCGGATCGAAACGTGTTGGTATTGTCACTGTATCATCTCCACCTATAGTGTTCACCTCCACAGGCCTTCCACAATGTTCCGCTATCGCTTGAACGCAATGCATCCCCACGGGCCCACCTTCCCGAATTATTTCTGCGAGGAGTCGCGGGTCCCTTGTTTTTTTCTGAATAGTAATAAGTGCAACAAAGTACTCGTCAACCTTCTGTTGTGGAACATGACGGTTACGTTTTGCTTCCCTCAGCAGTAACTCCTTCTTTGCCCTAGGTTTTGATAGCTTCTTTCGTTGACAAGAGGTTTTGTATTTAGCATAGTCCTTCTGAAGGCCTCTTCCAACCTCTTCCATTACCTTGTGTGCCAAGCTTTGCATTGCTGGTTGCACTAATTCAGTGTTAATTTTCTCTTCGACCATACCGACCATGTGATCCTCCCACTGCTTTATCATTTCCTTGCAGAAGTCATCAGCGTCCTTCTCAGTAAGCTCGACTCCATCCACTTGTTGAGTTGATGAATTAACGTCATTTAGTCTCTGTTCCAGCTGCTCTGTCAATTCATTCACAGCACACTTGATTTTAGGCAACCACTCCATTCGTTCTCCTTCTTTCAAAACCGAAGAAACTCCCGTGGTGACAGTTGACAGTAATTTAGCTTTATCATTACATGTACTGCAGTGCCTCATCTTTTTTGATACATTTGATAGGCCATCAGACACTGCATTTCCCATCCTGGACAAGGCAGTGCAAATTTTGTCAAAACATTTATGCCATCCACTTGAGCTTCCATACAGTCCTTCCTTAATTCGCTTGAGGATTACTGTTGCCTTCTCAACACCAACCTTCTGACAGAGCTCCTTGAGTCTTGCTTTAATAACATCGTTTTGTCTGATTCTATTAAATGTTCCGATTACATCATTCGATACACTTTTCAATGTGGAATCAACAATGTTTTTGATCACATGTCGGACACTAATCCCCACCAATCCAACGGCTGTTGCCTGAACTATCTTCTTGATTGCTCGACACGCCACTGCTTTCACAAGTGCCTTTTTGCCAGCATTTATCAACTGCTTCCCCGCCGTTGTTCTCATGAATTCCCCACCTATCTTGTAGCCATATCTAGAGCACTGAGCCAGTCGGAAGAAATAGGCGCAAACTCCAGCAGTCAAGATGGACGCAAATACGCTTAGAACTTTGTGCTTTGCATATGCCACCCAAGTGCAGTAACCCGAGGCAGCGCATTCAATAGCAAACATGATGTCACTGACTCCCTCTACAATCAAGCCTGCTGCAAGGGTACTTGCAGCACCAGCTGTGATCACCTCAATGATAACACCTAGGGCAATCTGAGCAAGGCCAATAATGGCAATGGCAACCATTTTGAAGATAGCCCTGGATGTCCACTTCCGTTCTGATAGGGTGATGATTTCAAACATACCATTACTTTGCAAGATGGCAAATTCTTCAGTCAAGCGGCCAACGGATTCCAGATCAAACTGGTCAGTGATGGTTATCAGATTTGAGTCAATACTGTCATACTTAAACAAGCCGCTTTTCCATGTCTGTAGCTTGGACACTATGGTGTCATTCTTCGTCTTTAGCTCCTGTGCGCATGTCAGATACATCTTGAGGGCAGGTTCCACAGACTTGAATGTTTCTGGCAGTGACCTATTGCATAGATCTCCACAGATATCCGCCTGAGTGTCCCTACTCCAGTGTACAGAATCGTTCTTTAGCCATCCTGCATTAAACAAATGTCGCCAGAGTGTCAGCGGATGCACACGTCTGTTATTTCGGCATATCGTATCCGTCAACTGTGTGTAACGGAATGCATCAGTGATGGAAATAACACTTTCCTTTATCTCACTTTCAGTCATTTTTTCATTAACCTTGACTGGTTCTATCACAAGTTTCACGACCAAGTCGTTGTACAAGTTCTTGTGTGGTTCAGACTCGAGCTCAATTTGCCCACCTTTCAAAAGCGCATTCAGAACTTTCCGGTACTTGAAATTCTTCGCTATGACATTCAGTATTTCCGTCTCGAACTGCCTGTGAATGCTCAGATTCACGCTGTCAGCTGTGACACTGTCCACCAATAACTGGGCAGTTCGACCAACAGTTGAAATAACCTTATTCGTTTGCAAAGACTGGAATATCTCCCGTGACATATCTCCATCTACACCATCTATTTCCTCAGCGAATACGTCTTCGTTCAGACCATCATATTTCTCCAGTGGTACCTTTGTGCCTGCTAAAAACCTGCATATTCTATTGACCTTTAAAATGCTATTCTCAATCAATGGCTTCCAAATCTCAATACTTCCAAACCTTTCCTCGAATTTATCCAAGGGAATCACCAACGATTTCCCTGATTTGATACAATCTCGTTGCTCGGGGAAAAGGCAGACGTGTTTATGCGGACTCTGCTCACCTGAAGCGTTGGTTTTCGATTGTAGAGGCACCAACCGTTCGAACTCGTCACATCTTTTCATGTTGCACATTTCATCCTTGTATTTGGAGAAGACATCGTCGGTGACGAAAGCCTTGTCCAGTTCATCTTTGTCCAACACCACGAAGAACTTTTCATCAACAAAGTATCCAGCATTTATCATCAGCTGCCAGAACTCCTCTCTATTTGGTAGAATGTTCCTGAATGTCTCTGGAGTCACACTTTCGTTTTCATGCTGCTTCAGAACCTCACTGAGTTGTTTATAAGACAATTGGTATGTATCACGCAATAAACGTTCTTTTTCGGAAGAACTTTGTTTTTCTAAAAACAACGTTTTTCTGACGATGCGAGCTGTCGAGAGAATGTTCTTCTCCAGGAGTGCATCCATTGCATGTTGAGCCAACACAGGGTTCATCAAACAAGACTCGAGGGCATCTGTTGATACTTCGTGACCAGCTATATCTTGTATGGATCTGATGAAGCTTGAGTAGATTTGAATGGTATCTTCCTTCTGCTTTGCAAAGTCATTCGCGACAAGGAAGCTTGCCCTTCCCACTTTATATGCTTCACCAATATGCTGAACGATGGATGCAAAGTTTGCCAACTTTTCTGTTTTTGTCTTGAACAGGGTCTCTGCGTTGTGTAAATGATGCAACAGAAGGTTTCTGTCCTGTTCTTTTTCGAGTCCTTTGCTTCTTTTGATGATACAGTGACATTTGTAGTAATGTGCTGCTGCAGAGAAATTCTCATCTTCATCTATCACTTGGTCAAATATTTTCTCAGCTTTGTCATACTCCTTGAGATCAGTGAATTCCTTTGCCAGTTTGATTCGTTGGGCCAGGCTGCGGATGAAGTCGGTGCCAAATTCACCCCCGCCCGCACATTTCATCTTGTCTAGAAAACTGCTTATGGTTGACTCACTGACATCCAGTTCGTCCGAGTTTATTGAAACGGTGTCAAGCCAGAAGGCCCATTCATCCAAACAACTTTGCAAAATGATTTGCTCTCTTGTCTTCCCTAATTTCTCTTTACTTAACGTTTCTTTCAGAGACCGATATGCGCTTCGGAACTTTCCAAATAAGTTCTCTTCTTGTTTGATTGAACATTCATAATGCTTCTTGATCATGTCAGTTTTCTGCTCTTCTCCAACATCACGGTTTACTTTGTGTTCAATGATAACCTGTATTTTGTCTTGATTTGTCTCAATCTGTTGGTCATCCGTCGCCTGATAGATCAGTTGTCCACTTCCTTTTTGCCCCTTTCTTGCAGCACGTCCAAAGGCCTGTTCCTCCACCCTGTAACTCGGAGGTAGATAGGTAAGACAAACATGCAGGCCACCAGCTTCGGCCACCTTATCACTTATCTTGATATCTGTTCCGCGTCCCGCCAAGTTGGTGGCCAAAATGATACAACTATGATCAATGGGAGAAGCAGAGCCGACATCAAGTGCCTCATAGCTTCTCTTGTATACATGCATTTCCGCATCTTCCACATTCGACTGAGTGAAACTTCTCTCTAGTTTTTCAACGTCGTGGACAGACTCGCAGATGATCAAGACAGGCCTGCATTCGGATTTACAGATGTGATGGGACGTATCTATAATCTCCCTGATCCATTCTTCTTCTGATGTGCAGGTTTTTGCTAACTTCTCTATAAATCTGGATGGTCGAAATGATGGTACGGTTGCATATTCTACATTGTACATTTCCTTCAAAAGGTCCCTTTCTCTGATGGATCCCAAGGTGCCTGTCAGACCATAAAGCCGCCCATCGTATTGTGTAAAAAAGGAAACATTGGACATGAAAACAGCTTTGAGACCTTCATACGAAAGGCTACAGCCGTGTTTCAACTGTAGGAACTGGTGCAATCCATTGCTCCATTGTGAATGGTATTGTTCCACGCCAGTGTCCTTTTCCATGATGATTATATTTGGTGCCAAATCTGTTGCCGCATCAGATCGATCAATATCAATAATGTAGTTGTCATTCTGTACCATCCATCTGGCTCTGAAAGCATTGTGAATCCAATCGTTTAAATGAAGGTCAACGAAACTCAGCAGATATTTAGGCAACGGGATGAAAATACCCTGTCTTACTCTGTCCTTCAGTCTGCAAAGAATTACTTCATTGAGAGTTTGTTCAGTTGTACCTATATCCTCTACTCCAAGTTCATTTCGCATTAGTTCGTCTTTAACCAGTATTATACCACGTTCGTCTAAGATTCGCTTGTTCACCAGGTTCTTCCAGACATCTGTTGTTTTCCCCATTATTTCCAGTTCATCGAAAATATCATCAATGTCTTGTTTTCTCAGTGTGCCGTATATGGCCGATAGCATGCATTCTCTAGCCGCGTTGATATCATCATCAGTGCCAACCATATCCTTGCCATGTACGAAGTTCCAGATGTTAACGTAGACATCCTCAAGAGCGTCCATTCCAGGAATGCAGTGTGACAAATAGAGGACGCTTTGTGCTTTGTCCAGGAGCATACTGTCGACCTCATCAACAATTGCGAAACCCTTCTTACGACTCCCAATCCCAAGTTCCTTATCATAGAATCCATCCATGAGTTCGTCCCTCTGAAATGACCCGATCTCACCAAAAACAACTTCACTCTCAATGTACACGTTTTTTCTTTCATCTTCGGAGTCACTTCAGTTGTGACCTACAGTGACATCGAAGAGATCATAGAGGTCACGATTCTCCTGTGCGTCACGCTCAGCAAGGACAGAGGAACTCGTAATGACATCCACATTGTCACCAGACAATGCCTTGACGATACAGAGTGCAGCAATGATAAGGGTTTTACCCTCTCCTGTGGAGATCTGCTGAAGCATTCCACCATCATTACGAAGAAACATAGCAATCGAAAGTTTCTGTGTATCTCGCAGGTGGAATCCTTTCGTGATCTTGATGGCGTGGTCTATAACTGCGATCATTTCAGGAAGATGTTCACGGATTAATAGCGATGGATTTTTTCTTCCAATATTTTTCACTGTACGTGCCCAGAATTTGATGTCATTAGTGTTCCAATTTCCAACCGCCTTTGTTGTTGGCACTGTGGCATCATCTCCCTCACCTGGCGAGTCAGTCTTGACATCACATGATGTCATGAGCCCAGATTTTTTAGCTCCCAGAGTACTAGTTTCTAACACTACTTGAGTCATTTCATCAAGCCACGGCCCACGAACTGAATTGTTTGAATCCGAGTTCATCAATCCAACAAGTTCATGAACAGATCGGCTGTTTACTGACGAGAACATTACATTTAGAGACTTCGCCCATTGCTCACATGGCTGTCCCTTGATGGCAGATACTGCCGTCTCATTCAGTATCCAGTGGTTGCTGTAGAAATTCTGAAGTAATTCCAAAAGCACCTCTATCGTCACTCGCTTTCCTTCAGCGGGCTGGATAGCCTCCATTAGTTGGTCAACGACAATATGACCGTTTATGTTGATTAGCTGTGACGTATAGTACCCCGCTTTGATGAGCTCATCGTCTCGCCATTTCGTCTCCGTTGGCAGATGTCTCAGTTCCAGTAGCATTTTGAACCACTGAAGCCTGTACGGCCAATATGAAATTCTTGAATTTACTAGCTGTGAGCGCACTTCGTCATCAACAAGGACGTCACTGGACAACTCAATGATCTTCTCCACGGCTTCACTTGTTACTGGTATTTCTTCACTTTCAACCATCAACTGTTGACTGAGGAATAGCAACATGTCTTGGTTCTTGGAGGCGAGGATATTCTTGCATAACTTCATCTGATCTGAATATGAAAGGCATATTTTATCCCGAAGTTGCAATACTATGTATTCAGTCAACCAGGTGCTCTGTTTCCTTGTTCCGAATATCAAAAGAAATTCAGAAAGGCCGTAAACTTCACCTTCTTCAATGGCACACGTGATTAGCCATCTGAAGATATCAAGTGGTATCTGTAAACTTTCCAGAGCTATACGTTTGGAAAGAATTTCCATAAGGAGTCCGATATGTCCTGTGCTGAGGTACTGCAATTTCAAAATCAGTCTTTGAATATCATCGGGCAGTTTATATGGGCGTAGGAACCTTTCGGCTGACTTGTTGTCCAATGTAGTTTGGACTGTTTCGCTGTCGTGTGCATGCTCCGTGTTCACATGTCCGTGTCCACTGATGATCTCCTGTGGTAATATGATCCCATGGCCGGACCAAAAAAGCAGCATCATTTCCCAAAATCCCCATTTTGGTATTGCACGACCTTTTAAGACAACCTCGGTATCCTCTGTCTTGTCGCCTGTCTTTTCCTCACTCTTACTCTGGCTGTCATTCTCCTCTCCATCACTCTCATCATTCATCTCTTCATCAATCTGTTCATCATCTCCGTCATTTTCACTCTGATAGGTCCCCATGGCCCCGACTAGCGCAACCATCTGACCACTGTCGTGATATCCAAGCTCAGCCATTCTTTTAATTTCATTTTCAACCTCTTTCTCCTTCTGACTGTTGTACTCGTCCAACCTGTCAGTATCTATGCCGTCGATATCACGAATATACTGGATGCAAAAGTCACAAACAATTAGCTGCAGAGCTTTCTCTTTGGACAAGTCACTATTTTCATCATTTTGTCCTTTCCCAAAATGTATATTCATTTGGTCGTCAATGAACTCTCTAATGTTTTGACACAGCACTAATCTGTAGTTGGCACTGATGGCGTTTAAAACTTCTTGCGCTCCAATCTTTTGCTGTCCGATGTTGCGTGGAAGATCACAAGTGTTGCTAAACGTGAACATCTTTATCAATCTGCTGAGGTCAATGGCGTCCAGCAAACTCTTCTTGACGCATTCATCAATCTCAGGCAAGCGGGCAAACAGTTTTACAACCAACTGCTGTTTTTCGTGTGCAATTGACTTCTTTTCGGTTTCCTCGCCACCAGTGCAGCACATCCATGTTTCTGTTAACTTCTTCAGCCACGTGGTGCTCGTCTTCTCGCCCACTGCCTGTGTTTCTCTTTCACGGGGAATGAATTTGACTTGTCTGTCGCCCACGTTGTTACTTTCAGGATATGGCAACAAACGCATTGTTTTCTCGACATTCTCTGATTGAGATTGCTGTTCATTTCTCTCTTCATGAATATATATTCCACAATTATCATGCAAGTCAGTAAAGAAACCCGTTTTTTGCGAGGCGTAAAACTGCTGTTGAATATCCTCATTAGATATTGGAGTTTGACGTAGTTTAGTTCTTCTTTGTCGTTCTGTTTTTCTCTTTTTGTTTTCACCAAGTTTACCAACCTGTGCATATGTTTCAGGAGGTTTGGAAGTCGGATTTATTTCCACATATTTCTTTTCATATGGGCACCATGCCCTTTCTGAGCTGTCTGAGGTACTGTACCTGATGTGAAGTCTGCCAGGGGGCGGGTATCTGGTTTTTCTAATATGACTTGGTTCTACTCTTGCACAATCCTGTCCTCGTCTTCCATTTTTACCACCTTCGCCTCCCCTACCGTCGTGTCCTCGTGCACCGTCATTCCCTTCAATGTTATCAAGTGTGACTGATAATGGTTGTTGTGTTTGAGGATATACATAGATATTTCCGGCATAGCCTCCCGGGCCGGCATCACCTCCTTGACCTCCATCACCCCCTTTTTGACCAGGGGTTCCTTCTGTGCCTTCTACCAGACAATATGCTTGAAAAAAGGGAAACAAGGGTCCAAAAAAGGGAATTGCAAAGACGTACGCACAATTGTTATAGTAACTGAATCTTACTTTATTTCCCTCAGCAGTGGTTCCTGTCACCAGTCCACCATTGGATCCTTTGTGATAGCACAGGTTTTCAATGCCTTTTTTGTTCTTTTCAACAGCTTTATGATTTGTAATCTCACGAAACAAACAGCAAGCTGGAAACCTCTCCTTAAATTCAGATAGTGACAGTCCATGTCCATCGATACCGTCTTTCCCCCTTTTCCCATCACCACCATGCTGGCCGTCGCTTCCATGTCCCCCGTTGGAACGAATAGTCAGGTTTTCACCTTGGTAGATTCTCTCTGCATGTAAATAAACATTTCCCCCGCTCTGTCCACTTCTTCCGTGTTGGCCTGCTTCGCCATCATCACCGTCCTTTTCACCATCTGCTGCCTTGTCCGAATCAAAGGATTTTACACCATCCCTACCAGACATGTCCCAGATGAAATCACCCGAACCCACATGCATTTCCTTTGTGCAAACAACAAGGTTGATTCCTGGTAATTTCAAGTTTGAGTTCACCCACAACAACTGATGGGCAAAGATCTGCACTTCATAATGACTTGCTAAGTCAAATCCTGGTAACTGGTCCACTATTTTACTGAGGTCAACGAATCGCCCAGTGCATTCAATACTCTTGCCTCGTTTGCTTTCCTTTGATTCTATAACTGTGGGAGATAGGTAATCACTGATGATAATATCAACTGACTTGGAGAAGATAACACTAGATGATGCAGAATAGTTCGCCTTTTCTGCAATTGCTTGTAAAGAACTGCATTCAGCATCTTTATTGTTCTTAAGGTATTTGATGACAGTGCGGAACACTTTTGAGCTGTGCTCAGAGTTCACGTCCAACCCATCCAGTACTCCACCAAACATCGGGGAACTCCTGAGAAAACATTGTTTGAAATACCTATCCAATGCATTTATGAATTCTCTCTCACTTTTCATTGGACTTACTTGAGCCAGAACATGTTTCCAACATATTCGCCTCAGATTTCTGAAGAATTCATTCTTTTCTGCTTTACCCATCTTGCAATCTGTTATCATTTCGCTATGCCTCAGGGATTTGAAACGTTTCTTGATATCACCGACCTCGTTCAAATTTTTTAGATACGAAGTGAAGTTCGCGAGATCCTTGCACACTCGCTTGGCATTGCGCTGTAGATATGTTTCAACTTCAGCTAGAAATACACCTATACAGCACCGGACGTATGTTCTTTCGATATAATGCTCCTCTCTTGAATCAAGGGGAGACGCCTTCAATCTTTGTACACCCTCAATTGTCAAAGGGAGGCAGTCACAGTTTTTAACAGACTCTACAATAAATTCATCAACTAGTTCCTTCCTATCATCACTTACTTCGTCGCCACTGCTTGTTTCTCCTTCGCCATCATTTTTGAATTCTTTGGTTAGTAAACGCTCAGCCAGCCGGTCTCCATTCTGACCTCGCTCACCCGATACAAGTACATCAGATTTAAATTCGTTTATGAAGTTTCCTAGCGCGGCCGAACTGTCGCCGTATTGGTCAATTCCCCACAACATCAGCAAAGAATTCAGACACGCGTAGCAGAAGGAAACATCGTTTGAAATATCTTGTGGGCAGTCAACCCGAATGAACTCACAACTAGAAAATAACTCAGTGGCTGTTGGGTGTTGCATGTAGTTGGGGAGGCCAGAGTCAGCTGAAGGACATGGGTCTAACACATAAACGACATTGTGCTTATCGGAATGAACATAAGTGATATACCGCGGTGCTGTCCCGTCGATTTGAAAAATACTTGCACTCGGGTCGATCATATTATTCGCCCTCAGGTGGATCACATTGAACTTCTCGGTTTGTTGAATTCGGTAGTTTGTGGACAACGACGAAAACCGTTCATCAGTAATCAGCTCTTCCAGGATCTTCAGAAAGTCATCACGTTTGATGTTTACATCGACGAACCCGATGCTCAGAGAGGCGTGAATGTCACTGAAAAGCAGGAGAAATCCATTATATTACCGGTGCAACATCTGTTAGTGTTCCCCATCTGTGAGTGTTCCCTTCCTATTGTTTGACGGAATAAGCGGCGACTTGACAATATAGGACACATAGAGAAACATGTCGATCTATCTGCCAGCGTTTCCCTAACAATAGGGAGGTTTCGCAAGCGCCCGGTTAGGCCCTACGACGACGTTTATCTATTGTGTGGGTATACCCAAACAATAGATAAACGTCGTCGTATNCGCGAGCTTATGAATTTTTGTACACCTCATTCTTGCTTGCTGTGCCGTTTAAAATATTCGATAAAATGGAAATGCATGGTAAAAATGGCAATGGGCAAAATGCAGTAATAAAAGACACCAAATTTGGGGATTGGAATCAGCATCGATCCAGAACCATTTGGATTTACTATATTTAATTCTTCAAGACTAGTTGGCCCTCGTGGATGTGAATATGTGTCGATACATGCAACATGTACGTACCTCACTTTACGTTCGCGGAACTTTGCCAGCGGCATTTTGTATTGGAAAAACGGGTCTAAATATATGAATTCCAATCAGAATTATCAAAGCTACCACACATGCCACGGCAGCCACAGTGAGTCCGACGCCAGTCAGCTGGGAGGTCTTTAAATGACGCAGCTGAAAAAAAATGATGAAGTGCAACTGCTTATTGATTGAAAGTTCTGGACTGATCTCTTAGAGGCGAGTATCTTCAAATTGTCAATTTTAGCTTTCCTCACGTGAGGCAGTCGAAGGGGCGTCCAAACCACTATCAGAAACCAAAATATTAACTTCCCAGCGTTTTTCTAAGTTGTCATGTTTTTATTAAAACTGTATTTGCTGGTGGGGCGGACTTTTCAAACCGCGCTATTTCCGTCACCTTTGGAGATATGAAACCGAAACTTTTTTTCTAAATTGGCCTTGCATGGGGCTTTTATATAAATGTAACCTCTGGCTCTTCGTGGCAACCTCTGGCTCTTCACAGCCAGAAAAGTGGTGTTAAAAAGGGAGCTAACTTTTTGGCTGTGTTCCTTGAGGGGGAGAGAAGGGAGTGCCAAAAGTGTTATCTGACAGTGTGACTTCAAAATGTTCAGGTTGCTTATGATCCTTAAAACTAGCGAAACCGCGCCAGGCCTGAGTTCAATGTTCAAAGGGCCCAAAACACTCACATGACTGCAAATAATTTACATTATCACCAAAGACAACTAAAATTTGGAATATTTTTGTTATCTGAAATGTGGCAAAATCATGTTCACGGTCGAAGTCAGACAAAAGTCGTTTTTCCATGGTCATGGTGGATTTGTGATTCAATAAGTTATCATAAATTAGATATCCAAAGAAAGAGAGAGCACAAAAATTGACACACAATATGATAATATACAGACAGTCAACTTCCAGAATCTTGCTAATTTTCGACCCCAACGGAGGTCTTCTTCAGGCTGGCACTTTACAGTATGAAACTCCAGAAAAGACTGAGGGTCGTATTTTAGAAGGTTCCTTGACGTTAAGGTTGACCTTAAGTCTATTGAAAAACCATCGAGAACAATATATTTAAGGTGGACCTTAATATTAAGGAACGTTCTAAAATACGGGCCTGAGTCTTTCCAGCCTGAAGAAGACCCCGGTTGGGGTCGAAAATTTGCAAGATTCTGGAAGTTGACTTTCTGTATATTATCACAAATTAGATGAGGGTTGCGGGGGGGGGGGGTAGTCGTGTATTCCGATCTGCAGATTTATATGCGTGTTTGAAGTATGAACAGCATGCCCTAACCCACCAGTACCCTGTCTCCGATTCATCATTTTATGATATTTTGAGACAGAAACTTTTCAAAAATAGTGGCATCTGGGGCGCGGATTTGTAAATAATGATTGCCAGCCAGTACTTGAGATCAGGAAGCACTTAATTATCGTTAAAAATGTGATTGGTATGACTGGTTATCTGATGTCGGCAAATTGCGTCGCAACCCTAACCCTTATCTAACAACTGCTGCCAACACTGCGTGATATTTCCCACGTCTTATTCAATACATGCAATTGCGTGTATCTAACATATTTAAAGGTTACCTGAAAGGCATTTCAGGATTTTGTTCTCTGAAAAGTAGTTCGAGTAAAAAACAGTTCAGTGAAAGTTGCATGAAGATTGGACCATTAATTACAGCGTTATACCAGATTTAAGATGTTGTTTCTACCTGACAACCAAACAGCTTGGTATCCATGGCTGTCCAGGCGGCGGATTCATGAGGTCAATTGTGCTATCCAAAATCCAAGCATTGCCCTCAGAGTCCGTATTAAGGAAATAACTGCTGTACGACTGACTGAACAAGAAAAATACATCAAAACTACACATAACTGCCCAAGTTAAATGAGTTATTTTAATGTTTTTTATATGTTTAAAAAATCCAATGACATCAAATGTGCTATTCTCCGCTGCCTGACATGGTTGTCAGGGTGACGTGTGTAGTCATTCTTTTTAAATTCACATAACTTGGAAATGGGTGATCTGATTTTCATGCGATTTTCAGTTTCATGTTGCATGATTAATGCTCTACAGTGTTGAGCAGAAAACCAGAAGTGCATGAAATCGCTTCAGGTAACCTTTAAAACACGGGGCCGAATTTATAAAACATACAACATGTAATTACACAAACCATCATATAGGTATTTGCTCGTCCGCCCTTGAGCCGGAGGTTGAATGTGTGACCCCCGCATGGATTTTAACCAACCAGAATCGTTTCCTGATTATGAAATTTCTAGAAAACCACAAAATACCGAAAAAAACGCATTAATCGCGAAATAATCGTTATAATAAATAGCCGGGACACTTCTAGGCATAAAAACTAACATATCCCAGACATTGTCTTGAGATATACGTTAATGCTTTAGTGCCGAAAAAACCGTCGAAATCTCAATTTGGATCGAATATAATGGTCACTTAAAGGGACTATAGGCCCACGTGAACCAACTAGAAAATGCAGATTTCAAACATATTGCTCATGTAACAACAAAGATACAGCACAAAATATTGCCAGACATACCTGGACCAAGCCAGACAGTGTTGTCAATAAGGGTCACCTTGTGAACCAATAGATAAGCTTATCTATTTGACCAGGACTATCTGCACACCTGTTGAGTAACTAGGGAGTGAATTAAGCACCTATTTAAATATTGATAAGCTTCATCAGTTTTTCTGCCCGCCCACATGTTGCTGTGTAAATTTTAAAAAGATGATATTTCCATAGCGAAATTTTAGAATTCGGCAAATGTACATCCATGTAGTGTACATACACTTGCAGGGGCAACGTGAATGTGAATGCCGTCCTGGGTACCCCAACCTGGGTATCCCTAAATGGCACCCAGGTACGTACTGGGTACCCTTTAGGAACCTAAAGGATACCCAGTTTGAAATTCCAGCCTGGTGAGATACCTGGAATCCAGGTTGACAGTACTTTTACCGTTCAGCTTGTCATGCTCGCAAGCGTAACACGTGGAGATGACATTATGGCGACCAGAGTGCCAGACTCGCGTCTAAAAGAGTATCTCGCCGGTACCGTCCTACAGAGATGGCATTTTTGTGTCCAAACGTTCGACAGAACATGCATTTTTCTACAATTGTTTGATCACTTTAAGGACCAAAACATGCCAAAAGACAAACTGACATAAAAATTAAATATCAGGTCAAACTTCTTTTCAAAAATCTAGCGGATAATCAGTCAAATTTTGAGATTCCACGGATTGAAGAATGGTGATTTGGCAATCGGCACCACAGCGCACGTACCATATTCGACCTGGATTCCAGGTATCTCACCAGGCGGGAATTTCAAACTGGGTATCCTTTAGGTTCCTAAAGGGTACCCAGTACGTACATGGGTGCCATTTAGGGATACCCAGGTTGGACCTGGGTACCCTTTAGGGGTACCCAAGACGACATTCACCCTTTTGGCGCAACTACCAGCTTGGAACGAATGCAAATTTGGCCTGTTTCGATCTCAGTAGATTGACGTTTGGTTCTGAACAAGGGCATGGCCAGGTTTTACTGTTGGTGCGCTTTACCCATGCACAGGGTGCTCTTGACAAACATTTGTCATCACTACGTCTGTTATCACTCAAATATGTTCTTATACTCCGACAGGTGCCCAGGTCATTGTCAAGTCTATCATCAGGACGGTATTGGAACCTTTTCTGTTTCTGTGTGATGACCCAAATCTCAGATACCTCTACACCTCTGCTTCCTGTAGTTCATCAATTCCAGCTACGCTCTCAGCCACTGGCACAGATGGGGGCTAATCATGTTTCTGAACGCTAGATGGTGCAAACTGTCATCAACCAATCAGCGACCAGTATTTCACGCAACTTGGGGAAAACATGAAACATTGTCTTATTGGCTGATCGCTCATTGGCTGGTTGATCCCCGTTCGTCAACAACTTGTACTGATATCTAGAGTTCAGAAACGGACTTTGGCACCAAGTGTTTCAGTGGTTGAGGGTGACAGCTTCGAGCATCCTGAGAACATCAGGGGTTCGTAGTGCTCGCTCCCTTCGTCACCGCACACAAACCCCTGAGGACATTCGCCGGAATCCGTGGAGTATCAAAGCCATTCCAGCAAATGTTCATCCCCACCATCTCATCCCAAGTAGGCCGGTGATTGATACACATGAACTACGCACGGTTTGAACAAAGCTGACCCAGCAGGTCAACATGAAATGACTCCAGCGGCGTATCTGTTTCGCGATGTTTCGCTGAGAATGATATACATTCTGTGCGATGAATGTACTGATAGGCTGAATTCAACTTAGGTTGAATCCAGCGGTGTAGGATAGGTTTATCGTCGGAATAACCATGTCAGCTGCTTGGCTGTGAGTATTACAAGGGCCGTTATACATGTATACGTGTAACTGATCTCTAGTTAGGTTGCGAGGTGGGGAAGCTGAGGTACTTCAGTACTGTGTTGTGCGTGACACTACGACTACAATCTACGTGTAATGCCTGTCATCTTAAGGTGACTCAGTATGGCGTTCGCTGATTGGGCGCATTTTCTCAGGTGCCAAGTACCCCAGGAAATCAGGCGGATGTCCTCAGGGGTTTGTCTGCGGTGACGAAGGGAGCGAGCAGTAAGAACGCCTGATATTCTCAGGATGGCTTCGAGCGGAGGCCGATACCATTGAATTATTGAGTGTAGTGCAACATCGGCATCTGGCCCAAAAGCAATTCCTAGGTCTGACAACGAGATGATAGAAATTTGAAAGAAAGACATGCCGGCTTCAGGCAATGCAAATTGGGTCACTGTTGAGCATTGTACACTAAATGTCGTAGCCCTGGAGACCAGGTTGAAAGAATGCAGTTTTGCCTCAAGGCAAAATGGGGTCGCTGTGGAACATTGCACACTGAGTGGCATATCACTGGAGACCAGGTTGAAAGAATTTATTAATCTTTGAATCAACATTTTAATAATACACAAAGTCTACAGCAAGTGTTAACCCCCTCCCCCTAATCTACGGTTTGTAGAATGGTCCAATGGTTCCACCAAAGATAGATAACGAGCGAAAAATGTACAACTAAATTTTCACCAAAAAGCCCCGATTTGATGGATATTAAGCGTGTACAGAACTTAGAAAACGGGGCTTATGGAGGAAAATTTAGTTGTACATTTTTCGCTCGCTTATCTATCGGTCCTACATCTCGAGAACTGTTGCTCGTACGCATCTGAAAATTTGAAAAATTGCCCCCCCCCCCTCCCTACTTTTTTCTCCTCTTTCTTTTGGCGCTTCCTTAGCTGCTTCAGTTCCAGAGGTAAATAGCCGTTTTGTCACCACAAGAGAGATTTGCACTTTGGAGGCAGTCAATCTAGACCCCAGGGCCCGTATGCATAAAGGAGGAGGTAACTATACCCTGGTTTAGGCTATTCTGAGAATTTCTCTCTCCCCGGTTTCGAAAATTCGGTATGCATAAAACAAAGTTTAACAATTCTGTGTATAACTAAGCTAAGTTTAACCTTATTCCACAGTGTAGTGTTATTCCACGGTATTTGCAAAGCCTGCAGGAAATCTATTATTAGATGATTTGGACCCTTTATGCAGTTATACCTTTATGAGTTATACCTGCCAAACAGTCAACACGTGCTGCCAAAGAGGCTGACAGAGAAAACAGCTTATTCCGCGGTTTAATGTTATTCCATGGTATTGGAGTCTTTTCTCGCAATCAGACTGCTTTCATAAAATACAATGCATGTCATGTTGGTGATCCTTATCAGGGCTCGGATGTTCGAAAGTCGTACTATCTCTATCATTGCGTTGGGTCGTCTTGGCGTTATCTCCTTCAAGCACTAATCCAAAATCATCGCCACGTTAGGGTTATGGTAGTTTTGAACAACCATGCCAATGGTTGCCATTATTTCAGTCATTTGTAGTCAGCAGCCCTTCAACAGAATACAATTTGATGATGCACAGTGTTTCATTCTGCCTTATTTAACTCCTTAAACATACCCCTTGGAAGGTTTAAGTTACTCCAGCAAATCTGGCATATTGGGCCGTATGCACCAAGCAAAGATAATCTTGAACTCAGGTTTAGCCACAACATTTCCATTGTCAGATCATACCCCAGTAAACCTGAACAATTGAAAAGTTGTGGCTCAACCCGAGTTGAAGATTATCTTCGTTTGGTGCATACGGCCCATAGGGCCGTATGAATAAAAATCAAGCATAAACTTTTACTTGAAAATCGAAGTATTTAGCACCGTTCATATGAATAAAACTGAAGCAAAATCTTTTACTAAATGCTATTCTACCTTCTCCTAAAAGTATGTACTATTTGCTATGACGCATTTACTCCACAAGTAGTGTTTGCTTCAATGCGTATGAATATGAAATGGTCCATGGACCATGTGCTCACCCGTTTGACAGAGAGAGGCGTAATGACAGAGAGAGGTGTATGTCAGTTATGAGCAATCTGGGTCAAGTCATTCCCAAGTTGTAGGGCTTCAATGATTTTGTGGTTATGGCACCTGGCGGCCATATTGGATGTCCGATCGGGCCAAAATGTCACATGCACATAAAGGTCATCTAGAGGGAGCCACATAGCACATTTGAGCGCTCTGGGTAAGTCGTTCCTGAGTTATAGCACATTTGATGATTTTCGGGTTACGCCACCTGGCGGCCATATTGGAAGTTTAATCAGGTCGAAATTTGACGTGCATGTAAAGGTCATCAAGAGGAAGGTAAATATCAAGTTTGAGCACTCTGGGTCAAGCCGTTCCTGAGTTTTAGCACTTGGATGATTTTCAGGTTACGCCACCTGGCGGCCATATTGGATGTCCGATTGGGCCGAAACTCGGTATTTTTGAAGGTACCCCTCCAATACATATTTATGCAAGATATGAAGACTCTCGGTGAAATAATTAAGAACTGTGGCAGGTTCGTTACTTTTGTCGAACTTTGACCTCTGTGACCTTAAAAAGTAGGTCAAATCAAAAACCCGTTACATATGTTATGTATCCTAATTACATACACCTATGATAAAAATTTGGAGAAGATCCAGTCATTAGTTCAGGAGTTATTGCACTTTTTGTGTTTTTGGTTTTGGCCACGTGGAGGCCAAGCCAAGAATCGAATCGGACCGAAACTTGGTGTCATAGGTCATCTGACCTAGGGGTATATATGTACCAAGTTTCAGATCAGTAGCTCCAGCGGTTACGAAACGTGCCCTGCTAACGGACGACGACGACGACGGACGACGACGACGACGGACGACGGACGCTGACTGACGACAAAAGCTCACGGGTGAGCTAAAAATGGAGTAAAAGGTCAAAAGTGAACAGCATATACTTCAAATTTTCAAGGTAGCTCCGGACCTACCTTGGAATTCAAAGACAAAGGATGTCCAAGCGAGCATGGCTAAATTTATGCGGTTTCCGTGACGGATGTTGGTATGTATGCCACGGCAAAGATGTGCGGACGTCTGGTAAGAAGTGTGGACAGGTTTGATGATGTGAAAGCGGTGTTTACTTCTTAAATAATTTTTGCCTTTGTCCTGGGGGTTAGAGACTTCGATTATCAAGTAAAAGCAAATGCTTCATTTTTATTCATACGGCCCAATAAGTACATAAGGTTTTTCTAACTGATTACACAAGACTGTCCCTCACTTGAATGGTTGCGAGTCATTTTTGGGGAAGCAATTGCTTGCTGCGTCAAAGTATATGCTTTGAAGTAAAAGGTAGCTTTTATTCATACGAAATCAAGTAAAACATTATGCTTTTACTAAATACTTGGAAGAATATGCTTTTACGTTTTACTTTTACTTGGTAGTACATACTAATTTTTATTCATACGGCCCATTAACACCACAGAATAAGCTATTCCATCTTTATGCATTCGACCGCCTATTCCTTGAATAGCATTAAGCCCCGTTTATACAGAGCACGGTTTGCGGTCCGGCATCCGGCATACGGTTACGGCCTCCGGAACGGGAATGCGGCTTGTCGTTCCAACAGGATCCGGTGAACGGGCACAGTTTTCTCGACGGCAGCGAATCGTGATGATCTCCTTCCTCACGTGATATTAAAACAGTCCGCTGATTGGTTCAGGCCCGTCCGGCGTTGCGGCGGCCGTACAGAAATTGCTCTGGAGGCATTCAATGCGGCGCGGCGTCCGGTCACCGCAACGGCGAGTGCGGCGGCGGCGCTCTGTATAAACGGTTGTAAGAAAATACCTTGATGCATTCTGGACGGAAAACGCACACCGGACGCCGGACCGCAAACCGTGCTCTGTATAAACGGGGCTTTACACCACAGTTTTGCTTAAACCACCGTTATGCATACCGACGGTGGTACACCCGTGAAGTTATACCTGGAATAAGCTATACCTCCCTTATTCCACCTTTATGCATACGGGCCCAGGACTATAAACGTTAAAACGCTATTTTACCCAGGTTTAATCAAAGACAGCAAAGTCGCTTATGGAGGGGGAGTCTCGTTTTAAAAAATGTGCAAAGAGGACATCAATCGGTCCACTGGTTACGATTCTAGGTCAATTTGAATGTCCGAGGGTGGGTGGTACAGGCCACACTCGCCTAAGGCTGCTTTTCCACGAGACGTTTGCGGGCGCGGAATAGGAGGCGGACGCGGGTAGAAAAGATCGATCCAACGTATTTCCCTTTAGCTGTTTCACCCGCACCCGCGCCCGCCTCCTATTCCGCGCCCGCAAACGTCTCGTGGAAAAGCAGCCTAAGGCGAGTTTGGGCGCACAAGGGTTAAGCGCCGGAGGGGTGGCCAAGACTAGGCTGAGGGTTTGATTTCTGGTCCCAATGCTAAGAAAAAATGCTAAGAATCACGATAACTTCAGTATGCAGGAGAATTTTTATCACCACCGAGGGATCTAGCATCAAAAGGGAGAACAATTTAAATGTTGAAAATCTGGACTTACCTGTATTCCATCCCCTTTCCCATGGCATCAACGTCTTTCAAAGCCACTTTTAGTGTCACCAGGGGAGGGTCTTTTTCATCTGGATAGAAATTCAGCGATCTGTTGTAAGGCCCTGGTGGGCCCAGCAGCTTGGCGAACTGTCCCCGACAAATCCTCTCTCGATTTCATATGCTTAGTTGCCGAGGCTAACGTAGGCCTATATATGCCTGTGATGGGAGGGCACCTATTGGCCAGTTGCACATCGGGGTGGGGTATTTCCAGTGTTGTTTTGCCGTAACCCGCGTGGTGAGAACTGATCATTGCTTATCGGAAGAGAATCTTGTTCAACAATGGCCACATCATAGGCCTATACCTGATCCGAGAAAGTCCATGACTTTGAGAGTTATTAGCAATTAGGAAATACAAGTAGCTCCGAGTAATTTCAAAATGAAACATTTTTAGCTCACCGGGGTGAGCTATTACCATGGTGAAGCGTCCGTCGTCCGTCGTCGTCGTCGTGTTCCGTTAGCAGGGCACGTTTCGTAACCGCTGAAGCTATTGATCTGAAACTTGGTACATACATAGCCCTAGGTCAGATGACCCATGACACCAAGTTTCGGTCCGATTTGATTGTTGGCTTGGCCACCAGGTGGCCAAAACCAAAAACACAAAAAGTGCAATAACTCCTGAACTAATGACTGGATCATCTCCAAATTTTTATCATAGGTGTATCTAATAAGGATACATAACTTATATAACGGGTTTTTGATTTGACCTACTTTTCAAGGTCACAGAGGTCAAAGTTCGACAAAAGTGACGAACCTGCCACAGTTTGTCATTATTTCACGGAGCAACTTCATATTTTGCGTAAACATGTATTGGAAGGGTACCTTAAAAAATACCAAGTTTCGGCCCGATTGGACATCCAGTGTGGCCGCCAGGTTGCGTAACCTGAAAATCAAGTAAGTGCTATTACTCGGGAACGGCTTGACACAGAGTGCTCAAACTTAATATTTACCTCCATCTAGATGACCTTTACATGCATGTCAAATTTCGGCCTGATTTGACTTCAAACATGGCCACCAGGTGGCATAACCCAAAAATCAGCAAAGTGCTGTAAGTCAGGAACGCCTTAACCCAAAGCGCTCCAATGTGCTATGTTGCCCCCTGAAGATGACCTTTATGTCCATGTGAAGTTTCGGCCCGATCGGACATCCAATATGGCCACCAGGTGGCGTAACCCGAAAATCATCAATGTGCTGTAACTCAGGAACGACTTGACTGAAAGCGCTCCAATGCGCTATGGGGTCCCCTGCAGATGACCTTTATGTGCATGTGAAGTTCTGGCCCGATCGGACATCCAGTAGGGCCGCCAGGTGGCATAACCCCAAAATCATCAAAGTCCTACCTGGGAATGACTTGAACGAGATTGCTCATAACTGATATGTACCTCCTTCTGTCATTGGACTATTATGTCCAACCCGGTGAGCACATGGTCCATGGACCATTTCATTTCACTAACTTGGCTTTGGGATTGTAGTAGGGTAATTTGTCCCCGACGCCGTTTGTAATAGACGCCATGTTCCCGGTGTGATATTATCAGATGCACCCTCTATTGAGTGCCCGGTGGGGCATCCTATAACAGAAAAATATGTTGTATGATGCCCCGAGGGACATTTAGGGCCGTATGCACGGGTCGGACTTCAGCCACACTTTCATTAAAGTCTGACTTTTCTCATTAAAGTCTGACTTTTCTCAATGCTTCAAGCACGGAGAAAGTCTAACTTAAGCTATACTTTAGGCTAAAGTCCGACCTGTGCATACGGCCCTTAGTTTTACTAAGACATGATTTTAAATGCACCCCCGGTCACTCGATTACAGCCTTGTTTTGTGAACACTGTTATAGAATGCCCCCTCCGCCACCACTAAATGACTGAGCGAT
Source organism: Notospermus geniculatus (assembly GCA_002633025.1). Lineage (NCBI taxonomy): Eukaryota > Metazoa > Nemertea > Pilidiophora > Heteronemertea > Lineidae > Notospermus > Notospermus geniculatus. The sequence goes on along the minus strand of NMRB01002612.1, from coordinate 61,835 downwards.
AACAACACCGCAACAATCGTCCATTTCATACATGAAATTTATTTCCACTATTTACACTATTACGATGCATTTCGGTAGCTGAACATCTACCCTCTTCAGGTTTTGGTAGTGGAATGGCAAAAATACCTTCATGACATACATTTATAATGTGTACATACTAACAAGCAGCTCTTATAAGAGATTACAAGGGATTAAGAAATACTTCGTTTTCCGCAACCACAGCGCCGCGGTGTGGTTCAAAGATAGAACTACGCCTTGGATACCATCCACTTCCGGTTTACTTCCGGGTTTACCAGCAGTGTATTGATTGCACTCGTTTTTAACAAGAATTAACGATTTTTGAGTAAACTGTAGTGAACAGTGAGTCTGGAATGTGTTAATAAAAGATGCCTTAACACAACTGCGGAAATTTAAACTTTTAAATGACCAAAGACGCCAGTGTATGAGTGTTTTTGTGACTGCCCAGTCATGGCCTACCGTTCCAAGATGCGTCTCATTCAATTCCTTTTGACTTATAGACCCCACAGGTGCCTTCATTTCCGTCATACAACTTTTATGGTATTTTGACATCTTTTATTTACAACACCTGACCACATTTCCAAAATTCACAACAACAGCTCGCCCTTAAGACTGCCCACCCCACTGGTGGGCACTCTTCCTTGGTTTTGCTGCATGGATCTCTCACCGGTTGACAGAAACGTAACCTGGCGAGAAGCCTATTGATTTCTGGCCTCATCGGATACTTAGAAAGTGGCCATCGGTATACAGGCGGATGAATTTGTTGCGCGTCTGAAGGGGTATTCCCCGTGGCCAAAATTAGAACATGGCGAGTTCACGTGGTCGGAATCCCCGTAATAATAGCCGAATGTCTGCACTATGATGGTGGCCATTTTGTTGGCGACTCAAAGTTTCAGTGGGGCGTAGTAACTAGTGAGCGCGTGGGAATGCCACTGACGTTGGATAGTTAGCCAACAATAGTTGCCGGATCGAATTGAAAACAAAGCTAATCGTCCAAGTCTAGGCCTAGAATATTCGCACAAAGATTGCCGTCTTTTCCTGAGCAGGAGCAATCTCGTACCCAGAGTTCAACATCGCAACATTAAACTCTGGCAATGCGTGGACCGGCACTACTTTTGCACACTGCATGCATTGTTGAAGGCGGATGAAATTTCTGACCGTTGCACAACCAACTGCTTAGGATGCGAAAGAGTTCGTAATTTGTTGAACATCCAGCGGAATGTTAAAATAGTAGTATTTTTAAAAGTGCCGGAACGAATCGTACTTTTTTGTACGATTAGGGGCCTACTTTATGAAAATGACAGTGAATCGATGAGCTGTTTTCAGAGGTGCGAGCCGTGGAACGATGGTGGCGACCTCTTCAGATTGGATTGGAGGAGGAGACGTTTTTGGTAGCAGTACATTGTCTCCCATTCTCCTGCACAAAGCTCAGTTGTTGCGACCATTGATGTCCAATGGTAAAGTCAGTTCGAAAAATCTTGGACGCCCCACAAAGAGGTTAGTGGTCAGCAAATTTGCACCCCATTAATTTCTGATAGTTTGGACCCTAAAGTACCTAGAAATGCAGAAAAATCAACTTTAGCACAAAAACCCTACGGGAGCTGCTTTGTTGACACACCATACCACACTATGCCGGCCGATCGGCGGCCGTCACGCTGTATGTAGTCACGCTGTATGTACATGTGCATGTAGGCCTACATACCAGAAGCCCATGTAGGCCATCGGTATACAGGCTATACAGACAGTACACGCCCATCTCATGAAATGGTGGAACAGCTGTAATAAAACAAATATCTGAGAAGCTGGTTGTAGCCTACTTCTTCTAGGCCTGACAGACTATCATGCACATGCACATGCACATGTACATACAGCGTGACTTCCACTTGTTGATGGTCAGGATGCAAATACGGTGCTGCCACCTACATGCTTCGGTACTCTATCATGTTTGGAGTCCCACTAAAACATGGCGGATGTCCTAGGCTATTTCAGTTACTGCCCACGCTGTGGCGCGGGCGTTTTTTTTAAACGTGCGAGGCCCTGGTTTTATGCATGCAGTTCAGCTTTAAGGCCATGTGAGTTTGCCCGGTAGGCCCGATTCAACGAATCCTTTCTTGGCACATGCTAAAACAGCTGTGGTTGCCGAATACGGCGCTACCCTTACGAAAAATTTCCATGTGTTATTTCTTTTTTTCACATGTGGGAATTATTTCACATATGTGAAAATAAGGCCATGTGTGATATTTGCTGCTTTTCCCATGTGGGATTTTTGTTGAAATCCCATGTGTGAAAAATTCCCATGTGGGATTTTTGTTGAAATCCCACATGTGAATCCTACATGTAAATTCTATATTATATTAGTCGTAATCTTAATTCACCGTTTGTTGCTATTTTCTTCATCACCTGACTTGTGTCAGATGTAGAAGGAAAAGGCCACCATCAGGTGGAACCTTACATTATAACTAGCTGTAATCTTAGCCAATACGCCGAGAAGCCGTAACAGTTCCAGATGGTTGGGGGATATCAATGAATAGAAAAGTATCTTTTCTTTGGTACAGACAAAGCCAATGTTATAAAACTATCGCCTTGACAATTCTGAAACATGAACATTCACAACTTCAATTTTTTGTCTCATATTTCAAATGGTAGTTAAGTAATTTTATTATGCATTTGTCTTTATTGAAACAATTGCGTTGTTTATTAAATATTTGCAAATTATAACATAATTGCCATCCCCCAGTTGTTCGCCGGTAAAAGCTTCATGTCTGACCTTGTAAATAAAACAAACTCGTCTGCCTGCTTACCTGTCTGTCTGTAGATTAACCAACACACTTATAAGGAAAGTTTGTCATATATTGCTTGTTATTTTCATTTTCAAAAGTCACTCCATTTTTATGATTCATCTCACTTAAATCCCATGTGTGAAGAAAATCTCATGTGTGGTTTTCTTGAGAAAACAGAAGTACTATGTGTGAAAAAATCATTACATTTACATCCCTTAGGCTCCACAACCCATTTGACCCCTCTGAAACGCGTTTCAGAGGGGTATAGATAAGAGATCCAAGATGTTGATATTGCGGGCCATTTCTAAAATGCGGATTCGGCGGAATCTGCGGATTCGGCGGAATCTGTGGATTAAGGTTAAAGGGGGGGGGGTCAGTCACGCAATTAATAGGCCTACACATGCTTGAATGTTTAAAGGTCGATTTTTTGCCATTTATACCGGAGTTCGAAGGGGATGTGGCATAGGCCATCAGTTCGTTACCCGTTTCGAAGGGGGTGAGGTGGGGTGGGGCGGAAGGATTTTAAATCAAAATTAATGTTGTGATACGCTGGCATCTAAGGGACGAGAATATATAAATGTAGCAGTCATTGTCAGTTTGGGAGTCGCAATTTGCATAAAGGTTTTGGGAAAAACAGCAATCAAAAGCATCTTTTCCAACACACAGTCAACGCAGGTGACAAAGCGCAGTCCAAGTGGCATCGCAAATAGTTGATCCCAGGATTTTATTCAACAAGGTAGCATTGTAAACATATGAGGCACACATCCCGTTGGCATTATGACCGCATTATGAGGGTAAATACACCTGGGAAGCGGAAACAAAAGGACCACAGATAAGGGCCTTGTACAAACATGCACGGGGTAGGACCTGTCCCGGGCACGGTATACTCTAGTACAGATTATATACATTCACACACTTGGGCTATTAATTGCATGACTGAATGCGCCGATTTAACTCCATTCCGCAGATTCCGCCGAATCCGCATTTTAGAAATGGCTGATATTGCGTAATCGTATTGTTTTCCTTCTCTGCCTGATTTATAACAAAATGGAAAATAGGCTGTTGCCTTGGCGGAAAGTTATGCAGCTGAACAGAGAATTCTTTGTTATATCAAAAAACTGCTTTTACATTTTCAAATCCGATGAAAATTAACGATTTTACAATGCAAAGTTTGCAGCCTGTTTGGGCCGTAACCATTATGCATCCCCCCTTGTCTCGATACACATGATTGCTTAATGTGTAGAGGATTGGAATGACTCACTTATAACCAGAGGGGTGCGAGGTGTAATTAGGTCACTGGCTCAGATTAACCAGGTGATGTAAGATTATGTAAAATTAGTCAATGTGGGAAGGTGTATTTCTGCAACATATTCTCTAAGGCCCTGTTTGCCAAATGAATCACACATGGAAATTCTTGAAATTCCCATGTGTGAAAATCAAAATAACACATGTAGAAAAATCCCATGTGGTAATTTCGTAAGTAAAAAAGTAATTCCCACATGTGAAAAAAATTCCCATGTATGAAATAATCCCATGTAAATTTCACATGTGGTAAATGAAAATTAACATCAGGGAATCTGAAATTCACATGTGGGAAAATAAAATTCACATAATGCAAAGGTTTTTACATACGGGAGACTCCCACTTACCACATCGTTTCATCCAGGCCTAAAATTTTCTAAGTTCAGTTTTGGTCACTATTGTTAGCGGGAGAGGTGGGTGTGAATGTAAGAGCCTTATTGTCATGGGATTATTGGTATTGCCCACCACAACGTCCTACACCATAACTTTGGGTTTGGGTCACTGGATTGGAGGCCATATGGTTTTCGTCAATACAATATGAGC
>NMRB01002612.1:16510-45539 GCA_002633025.1 Notospermus geniculatus | reverse complement strand
GACGCGCCTGCCCGTCTGTCTCGGGACAAAGGCCTATATTGGTTCCGTATTTATCAATGTGCGCATTTGACAAAATGGCATGAATGACGTAATGGAATGGACGTCACATGGCGCGTAGTGTTGAAAACACCATCGCGTCATGCATCCGTGTAGACGCTCCGTTACTTGTCTCGGGTTAAAAAGTCTCGAGACAAAGTTGACCCGAGACAAATCAGTCTTTCGTGTAGACGTAGCTAATATTGAATAGGCCAATCAGATGATGGTCTTTGAAAGGTCATAGGGTAAAAATTAAATATTCAAGAACCGCTTCTGATGGTTGGACAGCGTGCTCCAGGCCGGCGAAAAGGCGGGAATTCCCAAGAAAAACCCCTTGTTTTTTTGCAAAACAAGCCTTTCGGCGACATGGTTCACTAGAGGTTGATGAACGGCTGTGGGAAAGTCAGTGTGTGTTCAATGAGTGTCCTCAGGAAAGATCGTCTGTCTCGCAGCACATCATCTGCACGGACTCATTCGCGTGACGTCATCCTATGACGTCACAGTTATCGTGACTGTGACGTCACAGTTATGACGTCACTATGACGTCACAGTTCTCGTGACGTCATATTAAACTTTCGAATCCTTGGTAACGACAAAAAATGGCGTAGCTGCCATACCCTCGTACGCATGTGCTTCAAGGTAGTTTTTCTCCCAAATGATGACAGATACTTGTTATTTCGGCGTGATCAACGAAAAGAAGCTTTGTTATCAATTGTATATTGTTATATTTACATATCAAGGGAATGAAATATCTTCTTCAGAAATTAGAGCCGAAACGGCAAAAAATAGCCTCTTCCAAGCTCTCAAATTGCTAATATCTAAAAAAATAGGCCACAATATTTGCCAAATACCACGCAGACACGGGTTTATAATACAAAAATCATACCCTACAAATTTCAGCTCAAAAGGTTATACCGCAGCTGAGAAAATCCGCGAACATTAACCGTGACAGAAAATCAAGGATGAAAATAATGGTCACTCTAGTGAACCAATTCGACCACTTTGGAATCAAAATGACACATCAATCCACTGATTTGTTCTCTGATAATGAAATGAGAATTATTACATTGTCATCTTACATTATTGACTTTTGATGGTGTACTTTCTCAGCCCGTGCAGACATAGACAGCGGATTTTAATCGTGACTTTCGGTCACTTTCATTGAAACTACATTGTTGCGTTATATCTCTGCCGCTAGATGGCGACGCTGTACGATCTCGTAAATGAAACAAACTTTCTGATATGGCCGCGTCGATACTGAGCTAAAAATAGAACATTAGTCATGCACTGACCGTTATGGGGATATCGGGATTCGGTGAACGGGTTGTACATTTGTGTGTGAAAACTGTCAAAATGCTGGGTGTTCTGTATGTTTTCGGTGCACAAGTATCAGCTCTGCCTGTGCATCGTCCTGTACAGGTATCGCAAGAGAAATAATTCCGAAGTTATAGGGTCAAAAGGCTGCACAATCGGCTTGATGTTCGATGTAGCGAAACATCCTGTTACTAAGTGACGTCACAGCAAAATTGTCAGGATCTTGACAATTTTAGATCACGTGATCAGTATTAACGGTGGCGCCTGCCTGACCTCTGTATCGCACCATCAGTTAGCGCCATCATACAGCAGGTCAGGGAACCAGACTACACTACCGCGGCGCTACTCTCCGTACCGCAGCGAACAATAGCGCCGCGGCAGTAGAACGGCAAAGATGGGAACCACTCTGCTGAACGCTCACATCCATCAAGTGACTTCGCCAGAATTTGAAAGGAAACATACTGGTCTATTTTATCGGCGAAAATACATTTACTACATCATATATCTTATGTTTCAGACGTATCATGCGGACGTTCCTGTTTTGGTCAAAATTAGCCTGGTTCGATTGCATGAGTCTACTATCATCGTCACTCAGTCCATGCATTTCCAGCTGTAGTGGACTGATGACGTCATAATTTTTATTCCAACTCGATGTACAAATCTCGTGCATTTCAAAGCCAGAACACCCCCCGTGATTAGCACATTTTCCTTTCTGAGTGTGCAAAAAACATAAACCATACACCCCCAACGCTTCGTTAGTGATGAAGCATGACGTTAATGATGGGGCTTTTGGCAAAGGAACATCTCGTTGCCGTATTGTAGGACGCGTGTGAAAGTTTCGAACAACAAGGAGAACCTGCAACCGATATATGACCTCATTTATAAAGATGAGAACGGGATATTTCGCGACATGGAATAAACACAACCAGGGTCGACCAGGGTTATCGCGTAGAATTTTAATCGGCAGTTGAAACTGAAGAGTTGAATTGTGGGAGAAAGCATACGCCATTTTCCCGTTCTCATGTTTCCGGTGTAGGTCGTAGAAGGACAAGGACATTGCTGATCGCGCGGACACGAAACAATAAAAAACAAATCTTAACATATCCGCAGTGTAAATAAAGATATTCACTGAACCAGTAAGATGAAATACCTTGCATTTTTCTTTCTGCGGAGGAGGGAGATTTACAGTCAATTTCCCACGTGACAAATGATACAGCCGTATTTCCTTAATAGTGACAAATTTTCTGCGGGTCTTCCCGGCAACAGTATACACTAGGTAGTCGAGAAAGCTGCTGGCACAGACCGCGGTACCTTTAGAACGGAGATAGAAGGTGAAATTATATGACACCCGATAAACGTTATTTTGACGTGGAGTGTACACCAGGATTCTCGTCCAAGGCACTGGCTGCTCTTCATAACGTACCGTTACAAATGGCTGGTTCTCGTGAAATGAAACGGAGAGATGTCTTTCCGTTGATCTGATTGGTGGAAAAAACGACATTCGATGACGTAATCTGTAGTTGTAAACGTTTTTTACCTATGAACATGATGAAAAGGAGGTCAAAATCGCCAGAGTGCAAAATTTTGATTCGGGAGGTAAACACCCCTGCAGAAATGTAGCATAGGATTATACCATTAAACGAATTGGTCGTGCCAGGCAAAGTGTTTGAATACATCGCCGCCATCTTGCATATATTGATATTAAACAAGAAGTCAATCTCCAGAATTCACGAATTTTCGACCCCAACCGGGGTCTTTTTCAAGTGGAACTTTACAATCTGAAACTCCAGAAAAGACTGAGCTGAAACCCAAATGTAGAACTAACACCTGTGTAGACAGGATGAGTGAGCAATTAAGGAAAGAATAGTGTCCAAGCACCACAAATGGTTGCTGGACCTAATTAAGAGAATGCATGCATGTAATTTAAGGAAAGAAAAGTGTCCAAGCCCCACGGATGGTTGCTGGACCTAATAAAGGGAGTGGATGTAATTAAGGAGAAACTGATTTAGCTGAAAGAAAAGGGTTTAATGAATATGACATGTGTAATACATAACAAGCACAAAGCGAAAAGATGCACGAAGGTCAACACAAAGTAAAAGAATATGAAATGGTCCATGGACCATGTGCTCACTCATTGACATAGTGTAATGACAGAGAGAGGATGATCGAACATCTGGGGCAAGTCATTCCCAAGNTGCTTGGACACTATTCTTTCCTTAATTGCTCACTCATCCTGTCTACACAGGTGTTAGTTCTACATTTGGGTTTCAGCTCAGTCTTTTCTAGAGTTTCAGATTGTAAAGTTCCACTTGAAAAAGACCCCGGTTGGGGTCGAAAATTCGTGAATTCTGGAGATTGACTTCTTGTTTAATATCATTTTGTGTGTCAATTTTGTGCTATTCTGTATCTTGGATCATCTTGCATATATTGGTGCTAATTAATGATCATATGCGGAGTGGGTTGTCGGGGTCGGGCCTGTCACCAATCTCGATCCCCTGGCATTCTGGCAGCTTTGTGGAGAAGAGAACGATCTCTCCTCGAGGTCGTAGGTTTCCTCCTACACATCGTTAATATCATCCAGTATTGTTTGATGAGTACCGATATAATAACAGGAGTCGTTCTCCAAAATCTTGCAAATTTTCGACCCCAACCGGGGTCTTCTTCAGGCTGGCACTTTCAAGTCGAGCTACCAGAAGTATAACTGTTTCATGAATACCTGTAGCTATAACGCTCTAAGTGGGCGTTTGCACTCCTTAAGTAATATTTTAAAATAAAAAAATGTACGGAATTCTATATAATGATGCTGGGAGTCGGCTCAATAAAGTCACACTTAGAAGATTTGTTTTGCCTCGAAATTCGGCATGGTAATACAGGATACCATAACCTGATGCAACGGGTGGTTGATTTTGCGAAGAGAACTTTGTTGTGGTCGCAATTTTACTTTTTTAGCAGTGTTGTTCGGTTGCTTTCTAAATTCTCCCTACTGCACCCTGTTGGGTGCACCTATTCCACCAGGGCCTGGAATTCCATCCTCGGTTGAATCACAATCGCCGGTCACCACGGGTACTTGCTTAAATGATAATCTCTGAATGCATTATTACACGATTGCCATGGTTACACTCTCTTGGATACTATTGACATGGTTACACTCTCTTGGATACTATTGAGTACGTGGTCAACTGCAGATTTAGGCCTGTCTACAATTTCACTAAATTACATACATTTGTAATTTTAAATGGGGGCCGCAAAAAAGTATGTCAGGTTGACATCGGGACAGAACAGAGCATGCGGCGACTGACCTTTCTGGATCACTTTGCGCCTGACGCACGGCAGCGTGGAACAAATCAGTCGCCGATTTGGTGTGACGTGACTGCAGTTACGTCTCACCTGCGACGGTCGGCATCTCAGTCGCCGATCAAATGCGGATGGCAGGTCGACCTTGCGGTGGCACAGAACAGGCGCAGACTGACTTTTCCGGATCACCATGCGTCTGAGGCACGAACAAATCAGTCGCAGATCTGGTGTGACATGACTGCAGTTGCGTCTCGCCTGTGACGATCGGGATCAGTCGCCGACAAAAAAGATCACAGATCACAAATCGCAACAGTTCAACATGCTCAACTTCTGCGCCACGACGAATCATGATCCCGACAGGCGTAATCCAGTCGCAGTCGACCTGACTTGGAGTTATGACGTCGTGCGATTACCCAAAAGTTGGTCTATTTTAGTTAACCAATCAGTGATTAGCGTTTTCATACCCTGCATGGGCGCTGCCATCTTGAAAAAGTCATATGATCACAAGTAACATGACCTCCAGAACTTTGCGATGCTGTAGTCGCAGGTGACCTGAACACGGTTACGATTCAGTGCGCGCAGATGCCGCCTGTTCCACGATGATCGTACGCGTTTTTCGTTTTTGTGACCTGATCGTGCTTGCGACACTTGATGCCGACTGTTCCGTCGCAGCGCAAGCAATGGCAGTGTGACCTGACATGCGCAAAAAGGATTAGGAATCGCAAGCGTTGAACGTGTTCAAGTTCTGTGCAATTCCGCGACAGGAGACCTGATTCTGTTCCACGATGAGCGCACACGTTTACACTTTTCGGAACCTGACCATGATTTCTTCACTTGGTGGGTCTGTTTCGTCCTGGCGCAGGCAGGCAGGCAATCATGGGTGCGACCTGACATAACCATTTGAGTCTCATATTACACGATCGTAAACTTCAACTGAAACGAAACGCTCTCGTATGCCTGGAGCCGTCTTTGGAGAGCGTTTAAAATGCAACAATGCACCATCTTTGGCTTTGAATAGGTAATGAATCGAAAGCCTATCGTTGATACTCGGGTAAAAGGTCGCAATTGTCTCTTTATACGTTTCTTTTCCAGCGCCCTTTTTTACGAGACCGTCCTTAGGGTAAAAAATACGCGTAATTCCGGCAGCAATAAGCCTCGGAACACAAATCACGAACAACATACTGGAAAATGTACTGAGAGTTAAAAAGGCACTACAACAACGGCAATGCCTGACGAACTGCTTCAGAGAATATGTTGTTAGCCTGTACTTATCAATGAGAAGATAGGCAAGGAGGTGTCTTTCTTGAAGATCGTAAACATCCCTGGTGATAATGTCTGGTAGACTGGTCGAAAGGATGAAGATTCCATTTTTAAGGAAAAAATGAACGCGACCAGTTTCGTTTGACAAAATGATGTCGTAAATGGTGGCGCCGATGAAACTTTTAAGGCAATGCACGACGACTTTCCCCTCATATCCTAGCCGTACGTCAAAGTCTACTCCTCGGGAAAAGCATTTATTTGTGCTTGGTACAATGAGGTTCCCTTCAAATTTCCCCCTTTTAACGTCATGCAGAAGATAGGTGTGTTTCCGTTTGATATAAATATGAAACAACATGTAACCCAAGTAAATAAATCTCATGCAACCTGCGACTTCTTTATAGAAAGACGTCTTGTACTCTATTCCAAAGTGGCTACCTTTGTCAGCATAAACAACAGCATTATTAAAGGGTGTTTCAGTTGGCATCTGAAGCTGTACTATCTTCCCCGATGCACGGACCAGGAACCATGAGTCATACTTGGCTAAGATCAGCTGAGGTCGGAAAGGGATCACCTTTCCTAGTTTATACTTTACCCTCGCTGGCTCCTTCAAGAATCATTTAGACAAGAGAGACTATCGAGTCACGTGATCATCAGAATTCCTTACCCTCGCTGGCTCCTTCAAGAATCATTTAGACAAGAGAGACTATCGAGTCACGTGATCATCAGAATTCCTTATAGAACACCGCTGGACAGGCGGGTTCCAAAGGTAACTAAGTTACCATTCTTCTCTTGTTGTATAATGCAGCTAAGGCCAGGCGGGTGTGGTTCAAAACGTGTTACGTCCGACACCAAAAAATTTAACAATTCTTTTGTCTACTGGTGAAAGGTTGTTTCTTGACACAATGTGCAATATTCATGTCAGATCTAGGTATCATCAAACTCTAAATTATGACACTGCAAACTGGTTGATCTAGTAGCCCTTTAAAGTCTGACAATAGAAAGAAGTTTCGGTGTCGGACGGAACGATAGATTTTGCTGGTAAGCTCAATGATACCCTTTAAAAACACCCCTAGCGTTGCCGCACCGGAGCACGAACCGCATCTATGTGTCTTAAGCCAGGCGCACATGTGCGGCAAATCTCGATGCGGTAGGGTTTTTTAAAGTCGACTGACCCGGATAAATGAACCTCGCTTAAGCGGGGTTCATTGGCGCACGGATCCGGTCCGTTTTCAGTCCCTTTGCCCCTAGTTTCCGGATACGACAATGAAAAGGTCCATTAGATCTATTTTTTACGGACCTGCATCGGACTAAATCCGTGCGCCAACGAAACTCGCTAGCCAAAACCAACCCAAAACAGTGCGTCCTGTTCTGGGGCACGTTCTAAAGAATTACCTTCTTCTGAAACATCTTAGCTCGCGGATACTTCACAGCTTCGTGTTTCTCCATGCATGTCCCCCGCCGGTCACTCATCTCACAGACAAGGCTGCCGCGTTTCGGAATCGTTACGAAGGTCGTACAATTCATAACTATGAGGCAGACAGCAGCACATGAAATACGCGACTTTTTTTCTCCATTATCCAAAGACGGTGACCGTAAACTCCAACCTGCCACGACGATTTGGTAAATAGTGAATTTCATCTCGAGAGCCGAAAAAACCCACATATGTAGTTGGCCTACACGGTGACAGACCTCGGGTTTGACATTGGGTGACTATTTCGAAGCCCTTCGGTCATATTCGCGAAAATCTGGGCGACCATCAGTGACGTCACAGCGACAATCTCGCGACGTAAAGAAGGAAATTGAAATCTAGCGTCTAACGAGTAATCGGTTGTGAGTGCACGTTCTGTACCACCCAGAAAGGGGAAACGGTAACAAGATTATAAGTAGGCCTACTCTTCACTTTGACGTGTTGATAATTTAGTTAATGGCCGCTAGTGACCACATGATATAAACCCCTGGTGAAACTGCAGGTAGAGTGTCGTTCTTGAAAACCGGCTGATCTCACACGAACTAATGACGTAATTAGTCTTGTTTACTTACGTGTGAATTGAAAGTGACGAGGTAGGAATATTGATCGCCAAATCGATCGATGTTTTGTCTTGTCTTATCTTACAAAAAAATTATATGTACGTCTTATGCATGTTTTGGTGTCAAATTAGTATAGTGGTCCTTTAACGTCTTTTCGCATGGGCCGGTACGCGGTTTTTTTCCTAACCGGTGTAACGTTTTTCAGTGTGGCCCGTGTGCCAGTGTGACATTACAATAGATTGACGGAATAAGCCGCGACTTGACAATGAACGACACACAGAGAAACGGTGAGTCTGTTTCTCAGTGTGTTCCAAACAATGGGAGTCACACAGAAAAACGGCCACACTGAAAAACGTTACACCTGTATAGATTCCTAACCTGTATATCCATTACAAAATGAAATTAACGATGTGAATGGTGGGTTAATGGTTGCGTAAGTGTAAGGGTCAGGGTTTGTATTGGGAGCAGTATTAAAGCCTCACTGTATTGAATTCAGAAAGTGCTAACGTCCTCCGACGTTAGTGTAGTGTAAAATGTACTATGGTCTATCTGATTACATTAGAGCTTTGCCTGCAGTTTTTTCAATGTGCGCTGAAAACTAGGCCTTGATTCTTTGAAGTAAGTATCAGGCAGGTATTTTGGGGACCTTCAAGAGGCTATGAGACCTATACCTGCACTCTCTTAGCACTTTGAAAATATCGTAAAATTCAATACTGTGAGGCTTTAAGATTAGGATTAGCTTTTCTTATATAGGTTAGGAGAAAAAGGTTGGTCGTAATGGATATATCGGTTAGGAAAAAAGTTCGCGGCCATTGTCCTTCGGGGAGAGTTCTATCGTAACGGAAGTCCGCCTAGGACCGCTGTTTCTAAATGTTGGACCTCTATTCCTAAGGAGGCACAGTCCTAGGACATTGGTTCCTAGGAATCTTGGTCCTAGGACTACAGTTCCTAGTTGTCCAGGACCGTAGGACTTAGATTCCTAAGAGTTAGGGTCCGTAGGACTTAGAATCCTAGGAGTTAGGGTCCCGCGGTCCCTACCTACTAGGACCTGGGTTACTTTCACACCTATCTTAAATCCATCCTGAGTGTCGCCTCGTGACGATCAGTGACGTCACTTTCCGTTTCGCGGCGGGAACGTGGAGGGAGGTGATTGGAAGGGTCTCGTGGCGAGACCCGGGAGGGCGGCCGGTTACAGGCGCTGGAATGGGGCCCAGGGTTTTCCTTCTCCTCCCACTGCTTTAAATCAGTTTGCCTGATTTTCATCCCCAATACTCAATGTCGCTGAAAGGTTAAATGTTGTCCTGGGTATATACAAAGATCTCAATCTTCACGAAAACAATACCCTGGGTGTAGTTTCGGTAGCTGAACATCACCCAGCACCCGCAATCAGTGCCTTCGAACTAGTCCTATTCAGAAATCTCGGGGAATCTCGCGGTCTCGCGCCGCGGTACTTCTTAAGTGTAGGTGTTCATGGCATTCCTCAGGCGGTCACGTGCCCACGGGCGAGATAACCACGAATCCAGCTGTCATTCGACCATGCTGGGTGATGTTCGGCTACCGAAACTACACCCGGGTATTGTTTTAGTGAAGATTGAGATCCTGGGTAATCTTTGTGTATACCCAGGACGACATTTACCCTTTCAGCCTCAATGTCACGGCGATGAGAGGAACGAGGCGACGCTGAGGGTGTGGTAAGATGCAACCAGAGAATACAGAAGCAAGTTACTCATTACCCAGGACAGCATGGCAAACAATTAACTAACTCCAATTAATACAGGACTAAATCTCTTAATCCCCTAAGACCAAAATTACCTTTAGAAATCAATATAACGACACTTTTGACACATTAGAAACGTTAAAGGCGCAGTGTCTGCCACATTACAACCTTTAAAGGCGCGGTATCCGCCACACTACCAATCTAGTACAACCAACTCTAAAGTAGTAATGAAGTGTGTAGTTACTCGATTCCTCAAATAAATGAACTCTACACAGATGACTTTTTTTACAGAAATCAGAGTGTTATTGTTATTGTTTACAGTAATCAACTTTTTCATGTTGACAAGAGACGACACCAGCAATTGTGCCCTGAAGCCATTATCTCGAATCGAAGAATTTCTATGTGGATGTTGGTCTTGTGTAAACTTCTACAGGGAAAAAGTCGAAGAATGAGCACTGAGTTTCTACCAATAACGCACGACCATGTTTCAAGACCATGTTTCTGAGCACATTGATAGAGAGAATAAACAAAGCAAATATGGAATCCAATCCCGAATGCCAACCTCGTTCCCAGGGGTCGTTCGCTTTCTGACAATATGGCGGTCGCGTCACTAACCCCTGGCATCAGCTTTCGATTTAACACATTTGATTGGTTGACGGGAAACCGTCAAATATACCCAAGAATATACCCAAAGAACTTTTCAAAATATTTTGGATCAAACCAGAAGGTTATCTATATCCAGGTTTGATGATTGTTTGTAAAAAGAATTTTAAAAAGCACAAGTAAGTATTTCAAATTGATTTTTTGACTCGTGCTGCCACCCATACTTAGACCACAGATCGTGGTCTACATGTAACAACCGAAGCTGATTCCAGGGGTTAGTGAGCGAGTGGTCCGAGGTTGTCTGAGCGAACTATGTCCCTGGGGACGAGGTTGCCCGAATGCGTGGCTGTTCACAGCAACAAGACAAGTTTTCCCTTTGTTGCATTACACTCTGTTGGAGACTGAGGCAATGATAGTTCAAGGAAACCATTCAGAAGCATACAAGCCGACGAAACCGTCAAACATTGCTGAGTATGGCGATGGGGTGATCAACACGAAATTCGCAAATGAGGATGCGCACACAGTTTTTCCTAGTTATGGTTTCCGATCTTATGGTTTCCGATCATCAAGATCGGAAACCATATAGCACTCTCGGTCGTGGTGTCTGTCTGTCAGTCCATCTTTCTGTCTGTCCCTTTAACGGCACCGCACACTAGCGATTTTTCGAGCGATTTTCTAGGCGGCAAGTGTTAAAGGAAAGGTAAACCCTGGGATTTTAGAGTATGTATAGAACCAGTAAGTATAAAAAGAAAACTATGCAAGTTATCAGCCATGTACACTGAACCTACATATAGTTTTTAGTGATAAAAAAATCGGCAGCCCGTTTCGCTGGGTTCGCGTTTTCTCTCAACCGGAAGTGACGAGTGCGCCACCCAAACAATAGCAGGCCTACACACACATACATCATGTACATACCCACAGGCCTACATACGCACATGATGCACTTCGCTGAACAGCTTGATTGTGCATGGTGCGAGTTTTCGTTTTCTGTCACATCGTCGCGATTAAATCTGCGAAATGGAATATCGCAGTCACTGATCAATTTGATCCCCATCCGCGGCCTTGCGCGGCATGCAAACAATGCAACAAAGCCGCCATGATGGTATTGTATGGGTGGGCAAAACGTCATAATCGCGCTAGTCCTCGCGAGAGACGGCGGTAATTAGACATGAATGGCGCGCTTCATGAATTGGCTAAAAACATCAAAATTGCTCAATTTATTCTTATACGGCGTATTATCAGTAATTTTTTCAGGGCATAAACGTATCTATATACAGAAAACCTACAGAACGAAGGTTTTGGCCAGGGTTTACCTTTCCTTTAAGTTTTTCTGTGTTTCCGTGTGTCAGTGTTCCCCCTATTGTTCTGGAAACACTGGCAGATAGATCGACACGTTTCTCTATGTGTCCTCCATTGTCGAGTCGCCGCTTTATTCCGTTAGACAATAGCAGGGGAACACTCACAGATGGGGAAAAACGTTACACAGGTGTGAAAGAAATGCAGGTCCGCCCGGAACCAAGGTCCCACGGACCTTGGTTCCTAAGGAATGGGGGCCCAGAGGGCCCCCATTCCTTAGGAAGCATTGTCCTACCCGGACGTCCGTTCCTGGGTTACCAATCCTATATTAAAGGTATAGGACTCTGATTACTAGGGGACTTAGATTTCTTTTACAGTCAGTAAGTCCACCGTAACCGAAGTCCTTCTCCTTTAAATGCACAATAGAATCTGTATAGCTCTTTAATAGGACATGCATTCAAATAGCTAAAATATTCGGTCGTCGGTCAGCCGGTCAGTCGTGGTGTAGTGGTTCGGGGACCTGCACATTAAGCAAATACTGCGGGTTCGACTCCCTGTCGGGGAACTGTTTTTTTTTTGTTTTTTTTAGATCATTCGATCATTTTTTTGTTTTTTGTTTTTTTTCGACCTTCGATCATTACACAACATTGTCTTTTGGACTTCGATTTCTAGTCGTAGGTCTGTCGGACTCTGATTTCGAGGAATGTTGGTCTGTGGACTTGTATGTGTAGAAAAGCATGTCAAGCGGACTTGCATTCCGAGAAAAGCGGGTCCGGCGGATGTGCCTGGCGAGGATTCCGGAGAGGAATAGAGCCATAGTGCACTCTAACCGGAGTTATATGCACTTTACATGACATTTTACCGAGGGTGATCTTGTCATGACTATATCCCTGCAGGGACCAAATCAGTTTTCAAATTGTAGCACCTCACTGCGAATGGATGAAAAATATGTGCAGAATACTGTCTTTGAGTTATGTACAGTCTTGTTCGTATTAATATCAACACCGATTATCTCAAATATCTCATAAACCACCAAACCAATTTAAATGCGGTTTTCTGCATAAGGTCAGAAATCTTGTTGACTACAACTGGACATCAATGTTTTTGCACAAGATTCACTACTTCATTGCGTAATCTGTCATTGAAACAAGAGGCCCAAGGGCCTGGCGCTCAGCTGACAGTTGTAGGTGTAGTGAAGCATGGTGAAGGAGAGGTGAAACTGTAAACTGGGTCCAAGGATTTTATTATAGAAAACGAAGAGAAAGACACCTTGGCTCAACTGGTCTTTAAGCAGGTCAAGGAAGTAGATTCGTGGCGCATTTAGTTGCCTCCAGAATGAGTGCCTTGTCACCAGTTTTGGTTGCGAATTGTGTGAGCTAGGCGCATTTTTGTAGAGACATCACAAATTCATGTTACGAAATGTACACTTTTCACAGACAGTCAGGACCGTAAGGGTTAAAATAGCTGTAATAGCTTAAATTCAGATTTTGGTCAAAATATAAGCGTGAAATCTTTCTGTTTCACACCAGTTTGGGAGTTCACTGTAGGCCCTCAGAATTGCAAAGGTAGGAAATTAGGAAAACAGGTTGCTATGGTAACAAAATGAGTCAACGGAATGATTTACCTCCAATGAAATACCACATATAAGATGTTAATTACATTCACAAATTTTCGTTCACAATGTTCAACAATTTACTGAAAAATTGCAGAAAAAATATGTCTTTTTACAAATTACTGTGATATGGTTGCTATGGCAACAATTTCCACTGCTATTTGCTCATGAAATATTAGTGGACTTTCATTATTTCAACCTCATCATCTAAGGACTAAGAATCCATCTAGAAAACAATCGTACGACACTCTGTTAAAAGTTCAGTAACCGTGTACCTCATTTTGACCCGACCAACCAATGTCTCAAAATCAGCACAAAATGTCATTGAATGTAACTCTTGGATTCTTGTTCCAGATTCAACAGGCAAGAGCGTTAAAGATGAGATGACATCACGTTAGAATGGATTGATCACCCATGTATATGTTCTTTAGGAACACACAATGCAAGCCTAAAAATCTCGTTGAAAAAGAACATCGCGTTGTGAAGATATTCTCCATTGAAATTGATCCAATTTTCAAACGCCTTTCAAATTTTGCGCCAAGTTGCACTTGTTTGATGACGTCATTCTAAGGGTGGCCATTCACCAATCTAGTGTGTCAGCCATTGTTGTTGTGTTCTGAAGCGAGGATCTTCTCACAATTCTGTCCTTTTATTCGTGTTATTTGTGGACGTTTTTGATGAAAAATGCCACGGAGATGTGTGGCAATGCATTGTTGCCACGCAGGGAACCGGATGTTCGAGTTCCCACGGGATAAAACGCTGAGAAAGGCTTGGATTGACTTCGTCAAAAGGAAGCGTGCAGACTGGGATAAGGTGTGGCCAATGTGCATGAGTTCACCAGCCTGTGCTATCGGCACTTCGAAAAAGATGCATTGAGAATTTGATGAAGTTTGAATGTGGATTTGCAAAAAGGTAATTTTATTCAGCGACCGTTGAGTCGTCGTGTAATCTGATGAAATAGTCCCCATGTTCAGTACAAGGCCACTTGGCGAAACTAGGCCCTCTCATCATCGATCATTGATCATGCACTGCAGCATGCACTGCCACATGTAGGCCTACATACATACATGTAGGCAAGGCCTGTCTGATATGTAGACATGCGAGGCCTACCGGTAGGGCCTAGGCCTAGTGTCTTTTTTATTTATTGTGTAGGCCGAAGTCAAGGCTAGAAGGCCTGGTGTACTGATCATGCAGCGTCTTTTTATGATGGACTTGCTCTGCTGTCTGAATCTATGAGCATCCCATGTCATGATGTTTTCCCAAATCACACATCGCATCATTTCATTGACTGTGTTGACTTTTCCCTCCATCCATTCAGGTTGATGCTGAAGAAAAGTGCCATCCCAACAATTCAGGTCGAGCCACCAAACCCGGTCGTGCCAACAACCCCAGTCGTGCATGCCCGTGCATCAAACCAGCAGCCAGCAAGTAGCACTAGCCATGTTGGTGTTACTCCACGTCGCCCAAGGGGAGCGTACGAGAAACGTGAGCGACATAGACTTGTGAGCAGTCTGCTCAGTCCGCAACTGGACAAGCCTGATGAGACAACTGGCCAGGATAGCAGCAGTGAAGAGATCAGTGAAGATGGGGATGAAGCCAATGCTGATGGTCAGATTCCCATGGATGTGGAAGATGTCCTACTTGCAACACCCTGCCCCCAACCTCTTACTCTGACAGTTCCAGTTCCTGATCCTATTCCAAAGAGAATGAAAGGTGTGGTAGATTTAGGCAAACAGTTTTGCATTGATACTAAATATTTTGGTGTGCCATTTTTATGCACCATACTGTAATGATACCATGAGTTATTAAACAGCATGCAATTAATGTTTCAGCTACCCAGACTCCAGCCAGGTGGACTGTTGTTAAGCCACGCTACAGGTCTTGTGGCATACAATGCAACCTTTTGACTGACCCCGACCCCATTGACCATGCACCAAAAAAGAAGGCAAAACTGACAACGCCTGCTCCCACTCCGCCTGTAGTTCGAGAGGTTATTGTCTCAACAGACAGTGAAGAGGAAGAAAGACATGATAAAAATGATCCGGATTATGAACCACAAGAGTCTGAAGAGGAGGATACATATGAACTCTCTGGTTTTGTGGAGATGAGGTTAGTGATACCCATTCAGTTTTTGTATCATGTGGCACATGAAATAAAGTCAAGTTTGTCATTTAATCAAGTACTTTTCACCCCTTCTTTCAGTGACAGCAACCTGACACCATTGGAGGAGCCCAAGTACTTGGTGACAGAGAGTGCCCTCTACAGACTCTTTGCAGCCTGTTCAAAATGTGGAACTACAACTGTCTGCAGCAAGATGGTGCAAGGGACACACTTGACTATCAATGCTTTGTGTAAAGCATGGCGCACACGAGCGATTTTTTGAGCGATTTTCTAGGCGACTAGCCTTGCGACTACAGGAGCGACTGAACATATTTTTAGTTTTTTTAGTTTTTTTTTACTCGTTTGCGACAAATGCTTCACTGGGAGATCAGTGATGTCGCGGATGACATTACTGATCGACCTCAAAGGTAATTATCGCATGCGACCTAGTAGTCGCATCGGTAGTCGCCCCCATTTTAGTCGCTCGTGTGCGCCATGCTTAAGAAGTGCGGTACACGCAGGAATTGGGAAAACCAGCAACGTGTCGGTGGAACATCAGTCCTCAATATACTTTTGAGCGGTGGAATTCTTTTCACGGGATCACTTCAGAGCAAGGTTTTCCGTCTATTCAGGTAAGTTTTCGTTTGAGTTTACAGTCTGCTTATCAATTTCATGGATGATCAATATCATGGCATTGGAATTTCATTTACGTTTATGTTTGAAGTTTTGATGTAATCGTTTCAGTGTCCTCAACATACAATGTCATACTCCAAGAACGTTCATCCGCCATCAAGAACTTTATCTTCATGAAGCTGTGAAGAAGACATGGGAGGAGGAGCAAGAGCGACTGATGACATCACTGAAGGAAAAGGAACTGATTTTGGGAGGTGACGCTAGATGCGATTCCATGGGGCATTCTGCCAAGTTTGGGACATACGTCATGATGGAAATGGAAGTAAACAAAGTGTTGACATTACAGACATTACAGGTAAGCCTAGAGTACATGACTACATGTATCTTTTTTGTCATTGAATGGCAACTGAATTCTTAATTATTGTTCAACTGTGTTCTTCCATGCAGAGTAATGAAGTTGGGGAATCCTACCACATGGAATTGGAAGGAATTAAGAGGAGCAAGCCAGCATTTAAAGACCACAAGATAAAGGCATTGGAAACAGATCGCCATCGTCAAGTTGCCAAATGGATCAGGGAGAAGTGGAAGATACCACATTACTTTGACTGCTGGCATGTTGTTAAAGGTATGCAAAGCACACAATGATCATGACTCTGATCTTCTGTTATCTGGTGATGGCGACATACATTGTATGAATGACCCTCTTTATATTTGCTGATAATGTATTTTCTTTTATGAAGGCTTGGGCAAGAAACTTGAACAAATGTCGAAGAAAAAGGGCCTGCAACAAATACGGCAATGGATCAACTCCATCAAGTACCATTTGTATTGGGAAGTGATGTCAACACCAGATGGGAATCCTGAGGTGATCAAGGAAAAATGGCTGGGATGTGTCGATCACATTCAGAATCGCCACGATAGGTGTCACCATGGTCCATTAGAGAAACAGAAGATGTGGTTGCTTGAAGGTAAGTAAACTTGTATAGTTGGACACTGTGTGAAGTGCGACTTTCAAAAAATGGTTGGCCTTCTTCAATTTCAACCCTGCATCGTCATTTCAGGAACCAAGGTTGGTGATCAATTATTTGATGTACTGATTAAGAAACTGCTCATCGGCGATGTGAGCAAGATGTCACCATTCGCACAGACAAGTGGAGTTGAGTCGTACAACAGCATTGTCGATCACTTTGCTCCAAAAATGGTGAAATTCTCATACACTGGAATGCTCAGCGGGTGAGTTTTTCAATTCTTCCTTGTTCGCTGTAATTATCCATCTGTCTATCTTGACAAGTTGGGATATGTAGGCCTACAATCATGAATGCAGATTTCATCTGGCCATTCAGATTAGGCTGTAGGTCTAAACACCGCACATGGTCTCCAAATTATATCCGTCACAGTTGAGTTCAACTCATTATTCTCATTTCTTCCTTCAGAACACAGCTTGCAGCGCTGCATTATAATGAGAATGCTGGGAGGGCCCAAGCAATGTCATCAGCTGGAGAAGGCTGCCACCGGATAGACTTTCCCAAGCACAAGTCTGGTGGATATACTGTGAAGAAGGTTCTTGTTGGCGCTACATACAGTAAGTTGAATAAAATTAAGTGAAAATGAGAGGTAAAGATGAAAAATTTATTTGATTTAAAAAAAATTCAGCAGTCACTAGTCAGCATTGTTATCCAAAATGATTTATTTCTACTTTCAGATTATGTCAACAGGTGCTTCAAAAAGATGATGGAAGCTGTTGAAGCTGGCTCGAAGGCTGAACGAATGGAAGAACCAGCCCCACTGTCCGCCTCCTGTGAAAGGCCAAATCTTGCCGAGGCAGTTCAGGCATGGAAGACAAGATTTAATCGTGCAGCATCTGGTCCGAATCACCAATCCAATTCGAAGGTCACGAGGAAAACAACAAGGAAGCGTCCAAGAAAGAAGTAATCAGTAATTCAGTTCTCAGGCGGCCTGTAACCCTTGAATGCAAAATGTTCCTCTTCGCCAGGTGGTGGATAGTGTGCTCTAATGCACAGCACAGCACATGCTGGCAGAACTATGCGATTATTGCGACCGACATATCCCCAACACATTCTGGTAAAATTGCGGTACGCAACGTGCCGCATCCTCTGATCATGAGGTCCATCAAATGCCTTCGTTCCGTATTGCTGTTTATAAAATCCCCAACTGATGTCAAGTGTCCATGGATTGAGAATCCCTGGGCTAAATCCAGGATGATCCGTGATGCATTTTGGCAGTTCGATTTCGTCAGCATTCAATTCAGCAATTTTGCTTTGGACTTGTTCGAATTCTGCACAGCAGATGCATTCTCTGGCTGTTTCCATAGGTTGGCATTTGCCACAGGTACACCTGCAAGTAAAGAAGTTTTGTACACCATAAATATCACATGTTCATTTTGTTAATCTGACTTGTACATAAAAGCTGTAAATAACTGTTATTATTGAGTAAATTGTAAATAAAGATAAAAATATTCTAATATCTTTGGCGTGCTTCCTCAATCTGAACCTGATGAACATCCGCAGTCATCCAGACATCGATGGATTTTTGCATTGCAACAGCAAGATTGTGCAGAGGACGGAGTGGACAGACTTGATATGGGTCAATGATGGATGGGAGGTACATGTAGGCCTATATAGGCCTAGTGCTAACCATGTGCTGTCACTGCATCAGGCCTACAATGATGCACGATTCGATAGGCCGAAGACAACAAAAATGTAAGACTCATTCTTTCATACCCTAACTTCTACAGTGTGTGGACAAGGACACCATTTCATGTTGCACTATAGGCCTTAGGCATCATGCAACCATCTCCTCGATGCAATATCAGCAAGTGGTACTGGTAGGCCAACCAAGATCAAGTACAATGACTGAGAAAAATTGTGTGTGTGTGTGTGTGCAAGGGGCATGGATGGAGGCCAACATGTACACATATCATGTACATGATGGTGTGCATATCGCCCCTAGCCCTCGATGATTTGAGCGAGGAACACCGGTCGTTTGGCCTGCGTTATCAATCTTATATTGCACTGTCATGATTGGTCAAATTGAATATGTTGAACATAACTCACCAATCGCGAAGTCGTGCTACTTCTAAACGCCATCGTCTGTCCCCGTCGTCATCTAGGCCTAGGCCTACCGGCTCACCGTCTGCACTTTCCGATTCCGGGGCGTCTGGCTCGAACATGTATGGCCCAAAGCGTTCCCGTCGGTTTACTTGTTCCCTGAACCCTTCACTCTCTTCTTCTTCTTCATTTTCGAATTCGGCATCCTCAATAAGTAGGCTTTCTTCGCTAAAATCCGACAAATCCGACGAATCATCAGTCCAACTTGAGCTATCGCTGTGTGCAGTCGCCATGTTGTATGTGTATGGTGAAGGCATTGTTTACCCTTAGAATGACGCAGTTCATGCTAATTACCATAACTGGCGCGAATTACGAAGGTATTTATTGTTTTCTGAGTGCAGTTTTAATTAGTGATGAAAATAGTGTGGATACGTTTTTTTTTCGCGTGTGAGCTGTTTACTGTCTGATCTTAATAGCATAAACGAAGAAATTCAATCAGGTTTGGGGCCAAAAGCATGATCCATGTCATCTCATCTTTAAGGCATGACGTAATGACGCCACGTCATACAGCGTCATCTCTTGCATCATGAAGAAACTTTACTTCATAGACGGGACAGCATAACTATTAACAACTTCAGATAATCCAGGTGAGAAGAGAGTAATAAAATTCATTAAAATTGACGAAAAATCGTTGCCATGGTAACCAGGAAAGTAGGGGATATACGCAATGTACCAGAAAATGTGAGTTGGATAATGCGTATGATTGTCCAAAAATTTCGTCGAAAAACAACCACAATTGGCGAAACCATAAGGAGAAAACCATTTTTAAATAAAAAACAGGTATGGTTGCTATGGCAACGGATTTCTGCTTTTCCCTGGGTGCGATTTTGTGCGATTTTCAATATGTTATTCCCCATATTCAATAGCACAAGAAACCATCAAAAAACCGTTTGTTGCAATTTGTTAAGGGTTCGGCCATTTTTTTCGTATTTTGACCCGACTATAGGGGCCTCAATTCAAGCAATATGAAAATGTCAAACGACGGCTTGCCCTTAATCGCCAGCTTGGACCGCCACATTTTGTTTGAAAAAAACATAAGCTTCATGTCTACCGCCAAAAAACGGGACAAAAAAATCGAAAGTCAAATACACCCGAATACATTTGCTATGTCAGGAAATGCGGGACTCTAGCTGAAGGAATACTCCACGCCGTCTTCAAAATTGAAGTCACAACTCGAGATTAATAAAACCTACAAATCGGACCGTTTTACGCCACATGCCTTAGCTTCTCACACCCAATGTCTGTCCATAAAGATATCCAGAGAGTCATCCGACCGTCTTCGCAGGAACGATGACAAGTACTGACCATGCTGACAGGTACACTCCTTTCGCAGTGTCTTCTCACTCGTACCTATCGTTCATAGACACTGCTAACAATAGCCAGATTCCCGCCGATTTACCGCATGGTGGCAGCACTAGTCAGCGGCCAAACAGCGCGGGAAACAGCGCCGGCGTTGCTCCGTGCTTCGGCCTGTTTACACGATCAATCTGTATGAAACAGAATAATCTCGCATAGACACAAAATGATAGAGCGCCGTTATCCACTTTTTTAGCGATGTTTCAAATCAAAAAGGCACGAGCTAAACACTGAAAAGTGAAAAGTGACACTGCATGCTGGACACGGCGGGGGCAGCCATTGCTGTTGTTGTAGACTAGTCGTGCTACGTCATAATGCAACATTCCCATATAAAATGCTTTACAACGAGTGACCAGTCTGCCGCGGTTGTCAAGGACGCTGACTGTGAACCAATCAGAAAATGTTTCATGTATTTCGTTAGTTACGCTGGCGCCCTCTAGTGGTAAATCGGCAGGAATCAGGCTATTGTAAGCAGTGTCTATGAACGATAGGTACGAGTGAGAAGACACTGCGAAAGGAGTGTAGCTGACAGGCGGATTGAAGATTGGTTTGGATACGGCATCCATGATTTAGGCACAGGATGTGAAGACGTTGATATATGGAACAGATGGTGAAGTAGCACTGGAGAAGGGCATGGAAAGTGTTTTCCCGATAGAGGGAGTCGAGCCAGCAAAGAAAAGCATTCACCTGAGATGATTCAATCATGCACACGACAACTTAGTTCCTGTCAGTGCCTGTCTCTGATTCATAAAAAACTACTAGTCCAACAATGATTTTTGTTTTCCTTCATTGCTCTCACCCTATGTCTCTGCCGTGATTGCTGATGTCCTTGTTAGTAATACCTAGCTTACCTCCATGTGTTTAGTTTATACAGTATATCCAATTACTCTTCCTATCTCAATCTTAATTACATGTATTATGTTCTTTTGTATGTTGTTCTGGTTGTGGTCTGATTTAGTGCCACGGCTATTTATTAATGCTCCGCTTCAGCCCTGGCTAGGTAAATTTTACTTGTAATATTTCTTGGTAAAAAAACATTTATATACATGTATAGGACAACTTAGTTGCTGAACTGAATGAAATAGGGGTGGATAATTGTGATGAAATTGTACAAGAATTTTTAGGATGTGAATAAAATGGAAAACGCACCGTAGGTCTGGTGGATTGTGACCGTGCCGATTTCGAAACTCTCTACCATCAGGCCGAAAGCAAGTGGCCAAGCCAATTTTGTGCCTAAATGACATCGAAAAGACTATGGAAGAGGTCGATGAAAGAAACCATCACGGCATGTATGGGCAAAGATGCGCACATTGCGGTGGGGCTCGGCAACCCTCCAAACAAGTACCACCACCAAAGAGCAGAGAGCATTAAGAGTGTGCTGAGGGAATCGCTGGCGCATCCTGGTGCTGTCTTGCAGATGATCGTGAATGACAGTGGGGAAATTCCGTCCATTTACTTTCAACTGCCCCACGATTGATACATACAATAGCTTTCCAAAAGTGTGTCTACACCTTTACACCTTAATGGTAGAGGATCGTTTTGACATGAATGAACCTGTGTGCCACATGTTTGTAACATCAGAAGATGCCATTACACAGGATTCTGCAATTGAATTGTTTGTGAAGAGTGTAATATAGTAAGTGGACAAGACATAGGTGTTCTTGGTGGATACGGAAATCGACCGAAATAGCTGTGAAATGCAAAAAAAAATTCCCAAACTGCACAATTCAGGTATTTAGATTTCATGCCCTCAAAGCGCTCAAGAAGGAGACCATGTCCATAACACCGACAGGCAGTCGTGAAAACAGTTCGACAACAACTTGAGAAACCCGTGTATTGCTCGAGGGAGGTGCAGTGTGGTCAACAGAATATAATTTGGGGAATGATGATTACTGCTCCAAAAAACAAGTAAGGATAATCGACCCTCCTTTTTTGTAACTATATATTGACAAACTCTTGGGGGCAGTTTTCAACAAGTCGCCCATGGGCGATGTGCTCAGCTGACATATGCAGTTGATTAATGAAACAGTTATATTGGAAGTTGGAGCACAAACAAAATCGATAGGATGCACAATCTGACACATGCCTGGAAAACATAAAGCTGATTGATCAAGCCGTTGTCAAGTTATGGAGCAGAGCACAATATCAATATACCTCTAAAATATGAAGTTGACTGACCAAACGGTTCTTAAGTTATGGATAGGGCAATTTGCAAAATCTCCCTGACGTCATCCAAGGGATGTGCAGACAAGTGACGTCATCAATCTATGTGACGTCAGCCAAGTGCCCTACCACGTGCTGTGGTTTCCCGCAAAATCTGCCTTACCACGTGTTATCGTTTCCCGCGAAACCTTGCTTGATTATACGAAATGTACAGGGCCAGATTATGATATTGTGGTAAAAACGGGGCCTGTGTCGTTGCTGTCGTCGTGATGTACAGGACTCCAGGGTCGCCGAAGATCACCGACCAATCAGGAGGAGCACCACAGTGACGTCACCGGCCTCGGAGGGTAAAAGCCCCTGCCAGCTTTCGGAGCGGAGAGTTGGACACACTTGAGCATTTGGAGAGCATCGATATCGTATATTACCTTTGTATATTCCGGACCGTTTGTTACCAGGTACGGCACACCCCGTCTAGTGTGGGGCGTCCCTTGTGATGAAACGCGCCTCACCCGGGCGCATAACTCTCGGCCTCCTCGGTGCTAGCCCGGGCCAGAGGCCTGTTTTACTACAATATCAACACAGGGAAGCCAATTTTCCGATAATTTTCCCTCACGGGTTACGTACACTTGTCTACTGCGATACTTCAGTACGCAAATTCCACAGGATTTTTATTTCAATTCTCTGCCTGTGAAAAATCGGTTGGTTTATATTTTGCTCACCACCCTGATTTACCTACATTTGACCCTCTTTACACAGAATATGACCATCACTGTGTTGAACAGGTATGTTCAAAATTGTGTATGAGACAGTCCTGTAGCAATATATGCGGCGTTGCAGTAGTACGGTAATAGTATTCCCTCTTGCAGCCTTTAATTCAAAGGTTTTTGATGTACTCTGCCAAACCGACCCAGTTATCACGTCAGAATTCAAACGTATTACATATAATTCACAAAAAAGTTACATAATAAAAATGTTGAATTTTAAGATTCTTTTCTGATGAGCTGTGATTACGCAATTAGGATATTCCCCTCTTTTCTGATGAGCTGTGATTACGCAATTAGGATATTTCCAACATTCTGATGCAGAAATATGACCAACAAAATGTACTTTCATCTGGAACAAACCGTGCTAAAATTGACCCAGTCGTATTTGAAATATTCAAGGTATCAGGTGTAATTTATCCATAACTGTATGTGTACCATTAAATCAGGAACCATATGACATGCATGACATCTGCAATGCCCTCTTGTTTGTTTATGAATTTGTTTCATCATGGAATGCCGTGTCCATTGTTACTGGCAAATTAAAAAGGTGTTTGCATTCGTCCCAGAATTGGGAGTTAGGGAGGTTTGCCAAATGTTACGAACAAAAGCTACTTGATCAGGAAATGACATGTGTGACATTTACAATGTCCTCTTGGTTCTTTCTGAATTTGTTTCACCACGGGATATGTTCATTGTTGCTGGCAAATGTAAAAGGGGTTAGCATTCAACCAAGAATTGGGGTAGGCAGAATGTTGCGGAATGTTACCAATAAAAGCCACTTGACCAAATTACTTGTATTGCATTCCTTCAGTGTTCAATGAGGAACCCGCGTGCCGTTTATCCCGACAGGTCGGCGCAGCGATCGATGGGACCAAACCGACGTCATTGACGTCGTTTTTTGTGTTGACGTTGCTTCATGAAAAAATCTGCTGTACACTTTTCTACAGGAAAAAATGAGATAAAGACGTTGCCGTTATCGCCATCCTACCTCTTTATTTTAAGGAAAAAAGCAAACGAAGTTTAGAAATTTTCATCCGCGACAAAATGGTGTAAATTTTAATGTCATGCGGCCGAAAAATTAGGGTTTATTTCACGCCAGAAGTTAATGGAATTGACTGGCAATCACGTTGAAAAAAGAAACTTCGGTCTCATCGATCGCAGCGCCACGTCGTGACGTTAGTTCGTCCGGTTCCTCATTAAAAAAGACTTCTTTTGATAAAGTGTAATCGCAAGTTCAATCTTGTCATGCGTGGTACTCAGCTGATATTCTGCACAGATCGTGTGTCGGCCATAGGCCCCTATCTTTTATGAAAGCCTGTGTTGAAGAACGCCTGAAAATCATTCATTGACAATTCATTCAAGTTGTACCGACCGGCACTGGTAGGCCTAAATGTCACGTGGGCCTAATGATAGCATTAATCTCAGTGTCAGATGTTTTTTCTCCTTTTATACTTTTTGTCCTTTTATCCTGGAGTTTTTTTGTCTCATTTTATCCTGAAGAACCCCTTTTTTATTTTAAAAATGTCGGGAAGTTGAATGACTACATAGCAAAAGAATTAAGCTATGTCAAGGCTGTTGAATATGTGCTTGGACGAGATGGTCATGGCAAATGCCATTCAATGTAGATCGTGCCAATTCTTGATTCACTTCATGCCCTTCTGCAACACGAGGATATTTTATCTGAACTTATTCAGGGATACATCCTCGTAGATGAGAATTCGAGGGACTTCTGTGATGGCCAGAACTACCACAATAATAAAGTGGTTTGTTCAAAACCACACACTATTCAAATCCAGCTGTATGATTGATAATTTCACCGTTGTAAACCCACTAGGCAATAAGGTAAAAAAACAAGCTGGGTGCATTCTATTTTTACTGGGTAACCTGTCTCCTCAGCACAAGTCCAGACTTTGCTATACAGTTGCATGCAAAATTATTCAACCCCCATCGTATAATGAGTATTCTTGCGAAAATTCAAGTTTGGTTCTCTATGGAAGAGACACTTTTCTCTATGAAACCATTGCAACAATGCCATTCAGTTAAGACTGTAACACTATAATTTCAACTCATTTTTCCAAAACATGGCACAGAATAACCCTTTTACAGCACTGGGCCATTGCAAAATTATTCAACCCCCTAGGATGAATATGCACAATTACAACTCAAATGCCATATGACACATATTTTTAGGTGAATTCAACCATGACAGATGCTTAGCAGACTATTTGTATTATTGAGTAATACTCATGTCCACCGGATGGGTACACTTTGTGTCAGTACTCCCCACATGCCTCTTGCACTCTGCTGCCAACATGGGTAAGGCAAAAGAGTTGTCCCAGAAGTTTAGAGAGGAGATAGTAGCTTTGCACAAGAAAGGAAATGGGTATAACAAGATATCCAAGCTCTTAAATGTTCCCAGAGACACTGTTGGGAGCATCATTCGCAATTTCAACGCCACCGGTACTGTCGCCACACAACATGGTCGTGGACCAACGAAGAAGCTTTCAGCAGCCACTGCAAGATTCCTTGAAGACAAGTGGACAAGAACCCTAGGCTTACTGCCAAGGACCTGAAAGAAGACTTTGCAGAAGGAGGAACTGATATTTCAGTGGACACATTACGCCGCACACTCCATGATGAAGGGCTCAATGCCAGAACCCCTAGATGCACACCGTTGCTGAAGCCACATCACAAGAAAAATCTCCTCCAGTATCTCAAACCAACCTGTCAAAGCAACAAAAGTTGTGGGACACTGCACACTTACACAAGACAGGAACTAGAGTTGAGAAACAACTGGGTGATCTACTGAAGTTCTACCCAGAAATTGGGGACCATGATATTGGGAAAGTAATTGACGAATATACAAGGCGTGTTTCTTTAAAGGAACAACACATGAACGACCATGATTCTCTTCTGGTACATGTACGCAAGAGGCTGGACAATACGAAAAAGTTGGAAGTCAAAATAGCCAAGGTCTGTAGCGCAGTATGAAAAAAATTCTTTGGAGAATGAAGTTGAGTTGAGTTGAAGTTGAGATACCCAGCCAATTACCAGCATTTGATGAAGTTCGTTGAAGCTTAAAACACGGACTTGATGAACCTAATAAGATACGGTCCATCACAGGGTGCAGATGAAGACGTCAAGCCTTCCCACACTTAAGGAAGATGAGACAAACGCAAACAGGGTTCAGGAAAGCAGACACCTCCCATCAGAGCTGCTTCATGGTACACTCCTCTCGCAGTGTTTTGTTTCGCTCCGTACCTACGTTTCACAAACCACTGCTTCGCATGGCCGGTATTCTGCCGATTTACCGCCAGATGGCACCACTACTGTCCCCGCTGCAGCGCGGGAAAATGCAGCTCCTTGGCCCGATGAGTACCCAATTAGTACCTTTCTACTCATCTCACGGACAAAATGACTGATGAGTAACCCAAAGTACTGAACATGAGCCGAACTTTTTTTTCAGTGCAAGTACGCTATCAATCACATGACCAACATGGCGGATTCCACTACTACAGAGTCAAAAATTCTGCCACGGCAAATTAAAGAAATTGTCAGCAATAAGTGTGTTTTGTGCCTGGAACTAACTGGCAGAGGTAGTGGGAACACCCGAGGGAGACGATGCTTGTCTACTTCTCCCGCTTATGGGACATCCTTGCCGCGTCGAGTGTATTTGTTGACGGTAGGCCTCCTCGGAAAGGTTTTCTGTGTGCTCCATGTGCACTGATGACAATAAAGCTGGCAAGGCGTGCAATGAACTCGAGAAACGTCGCGAAGATGTCGTTCAG
Organism: Notospermus geniculatus; assembly: GCA_002633025.1. Taxonomy (NCBI): domain Eukaryota; kingdom Metazoa; phylum Nemertea; class Pilidiophora; order Heteronemertea; family Lineidae; genus Notospermus; species Notospermus geniculatus. Next base: position 18,447 of record NMRB01002612.1, on the reverse strand, counting down.
CTGCTTGAGAACAGTTTCAAATCTGTTAGGCCAAGGCCCTCATTATTAGCAAGCCACGGTCATGACGGTAGGCCTAGTAGTGCTCGTGCTAAAGTAGATGTGTTCCGATCACCGCGAACGCGTGGAGGACCAGCAAGCAAGATCCCTCGGTTGCATGTTACAAGTCTGTAAGGTGCAGTGCCTTCAGCAGCAGAGCAGGAGCCAACTCCAATAGACCTGAAGAACATTCCAAAGGTTCTTTGTAGCCCACGTGGTTCAAGAATTCCTCTACTGCTTATCAGGCTGAACTGGACATGCAGAATGATACCAATGAGAAAGATTAACTGCTGAATTTTGCATCGAACAGAAGGGCTGCATTTGTGTATGAATATCTGTAAATATATTATGGAATATTTCTACAGTCCAACCAGCACACAAGATGAAGGCACTCTCTATAACTTGAAAATCCTTCTTGACAGGAAAGACACTAAGCTTGAAATGACTGAAGGCTACAACAGCTGTAAGAATTTTATAGATGATGTCTTTGTTGCACACATTGTTGCAGCTGCTCTTAAAGGAGTTAGACGCCGAAGTTGTAAACAAGCTGGTTTGTTTACAAAATATGGTCGGCAAACTAGTTTTATTCCTTTGTGCAGGTGGCAGCACCCGTTATCGTTAGACTGGTTCCCGCTCCGATGCAACTCACTCACGATATTCACGTCAGTACATATCACCGACAATAGGTGGCAGCACCGCAGGCGTCCGTGGATAGAGAACCAGTGAGTGAGTGTTTACAACTTCGGCGTCTAACTCCTTTAACTGTCTTAATGTCCAAAGTTTGGAACTGGATGGCAATCCAACATTACCACCCCTGTTTGATCACCTGTCAAAAGATGAACAGTGTTTTTACATTAGAAATTTGGCATCTCAGATTGTAGATTCATTCCTCATGTACACTCTCCAGCCTGATGTTCGCGACATTACGATCTTGATCAGCTTGAAGCTCATTATTCAAAGACAGGTGATAAGTACCAATGTAATTTTTCTGGGTGCAAGAAGTCATACAATCAGCTAGGTTGGATGAAGAATCACTTGAAGAACAAACACAAAGTGGACATTGCACGTGTGTCACCCAGAACAAAAGAGGATGAAACAAGCCATGATGGGAAGCGGAATTATGCTGTGGCATTCATGAAGATTGCTTGTTTGTTCAGAGATTCAATCAAAATGCGTGATGATCCTCGTCCATTTCGTAATCTGAAATTTCTTTTACTGCATTTTGATGTCGGTAAATATCTGAAATACAGATTGTGGGCATTCCATTTGTTGGCCTATGACGTGGCAGTTCTCAGTGAGTCTGCACGGTTCATATACAGAAACAACATCTCGGTGAACATGGTTGGCGGTACCAGAAACTATATCACCAACGACAATCTGGTAGAGATTCATGTAAAGAAGGTGAAGCACTGCATGCGTGCAGTGGGTGCGAATGTTACATTTGCTGACACAAAAACGGCTGCTAATGTATTACCAGGTCTATTTGACATTGACAGGAGAAGTGGGAAACATAGGCCTACAGCAGCCAAAACTGCTGAAGATATCAAGGCAGTTAGTATAAGGAAAGTGAAAGGATCTGGATGGAGGAGGAAGATTAGCCGCCAAAAGTAGGCTAAAATACACTAAAATATCCCTATTTCCGGGGTTTTTCAAAAAACTAGACCTACCTAAACTTGCAAACTAATAAAATCTCATCCATCCAGATCCTTTCACTTTCCTTATACTATAAATTTCTCGAAAAATAAATAAATGGAAACCGAACAGTACCTTAGAGATTTATATTTCAATCCTGAAAGTAATGTTGCTTATACAAATATAGCACAAATTTGGAAAAAAGTTAAAGAGGATAAAAAACTTATAAAATATAAACAAGTGAAAGAATTTTTAGATAATTTACCGAC
>NMRB01002612.1:0-11882 GCA_002633025.1 Notospermus geniculatus | reverse complement strand
CTAGCGGTCAGAGGATCCCGGGTTCGAATCCCGCTGCTGGCGTGAGACTTTGGGCAGGTCTCTTTGCCTTACTGGCCTCTCTCCACCCAGGTGTATAAATGGGTACCGGTCGGAAATGCTCAGATTGTAGCGCTGAATGAGCAGCTCATCTGAGTTCTACTGAAAGGTTTCAGGATAGACTGGGGTTAAAGTGTGAAGTCGGATGACACCTCTACCGTTGTTGATATCAGACTATAAACCCAAACTTTTAACTTTTATCATGATTCTTGCGCAATCAGAGATGATGAAAAGTTCCCATCTGTACACTCTTTTAATTTAAAACTACAACATGACCAACATTCTGAGACAGTTTCAGAAAGGACTTGCTCAACAGAGTGTCTCGGCAACAGCCGCCATTTTGACCACAGCCTGGAAAGTAGGACGCTCGTCACCATGGCCACTGTGATCAGACGCCTACGTACCGTTCGATTACTGCCCTTGGATCTATGACGTCATCAATATGGAAGTCATTTCTGGCAGTGATACTTATCGGAAGAATGGAGATAGGTGGCACTGTGGGGAGTTCGTCCATATACGCATCACTGGCCATTGCCGGAATAGGCATTATGTACATACAATGCATTACTCATTAGCACTAATGCTTTACGAGTGGTGTTCATAATGCCAGGTTGGTTACAATGAAGCAATGTAAACAATCCAAGTTGTTAAATTAGTTAGAAGTGTTTTATTTCTGTATCATTTATTCTTGCATTGCACAGCTAGACTACGTTTGTGGCCTTGGTCAATGCACTTTGTTCTGCGGGACATTTGCTGACGGGGTTTAGAGGGTTAATTGCACCTGTAGTGTAGTTTATTCTCATTAGTTTGTGTGTTTTGCACCAATAGTGTGTGTTCAAAGGTTAATTGAAATGAGTTTTCTAATTAAAAGCACGTTTAGTCTTATCAGTTACCTCGATTTTTTGTCCTGTAATGGCCAGTGATGCACCGGTGGATCATTTGCAAAATGTAGGTCAGGGGGGTCAAAGTTCAAATCTGGCAGTGAATCTCATTTTTACATTTACTTAGGACAAAGAATACCAAAGGAAATAATTTTAGTACTACAGGGGGTTATCCTGGCCACTAGAGGGTAATGTACCCCAGTTGAACTTACTAGACGCTTTGGTGATAAATGGATAAATGAAGAAACTGACAGCGTGACCATATCATGACATATATTTACTTATAGTGTTGGACAGCAAGGGATCAAAGAAGAAGTACATGCTCACAGCGAGACATACATGCATTCCTAAGGAAATACATCTTCATCAATGGCAAAATTGGTGTCCATGTCGGAAAATACATTGCTAATACTGCATAGAACAACACATGCCGTAGGCCTGCCTAGCCAGTTAGCCTACCCTGCTGGCCTGGCCTCTATCTACGTATATGTACGTCGTCGTGCAGAACAGAGTAGCCTACTGTAAGGCAGTCTACATCTTGACAACGCTAGTGGGCCTGAGCCTACAGACACACACAGCAGCCATAGCCCCTCGAGGCATGGCAAGCACAGTGATCGACGTTCATTTCACTGTTTCACTGTTTAGGCTAGGCAGCTAGGCCTGCCTGTATGCGTGTTTTTGTGGATAAAAAGCATACTCACTCATGAACCCGCACGATATCGCCATCGCACGACAGTAGGCTCCATCATCGGATTCGAGTGCATGCACACATGGGCACAGCCATTTTCATTACGTCAATGACGTCACGGCCATACGGAGACACCAATCAGAAAGTGTTTTACGATTTTACTTAGTTTCAGCCTGATGGCGGGGTTTGATTGGTTGGACATAAATAGTGCCATCTGGCGGTAAATCGGCAGAATACCGGCCATTCGAAGGAGTGGTTTGTGAAGCGTAGGTACGGAGCGAAATAAGACACTGTGAGATGAGTGTACTTCAGGGTAGCACCTACAACAGAGAAAGAAAAACCAAGCCAAGAGAAATTAGACGAGAGAAGCGACTGTTCTTTTTGCAAAGGAGACCACCGGATCAAAGATTATTCGAAACTGAAGAAGTTATCAAGCAGCGAGGGAGGAGAATTCCTCAAGAAGCAAGGTCGATGCTTCAAGTTTCTAGGGATGCTTCAAGTGTCGTTACAAACGCCTTCTTGACAAAGGAGCAGAATAAGCTTCATTAGAGACGGGTTAGCTAAAAGCATGGCGCACACGTGCGACTAAAATGGGGCGATTACCGATGCGACTACTACGTCGCATGCGATAATTACCTTTGAGGTCGATCAGTGATGTCATCCGCGACATCACTGGTCTTCCCAGGAAGCAATTGTCGCAAACGAGTCAACAAAAACAACAAAAAAAAATTAAAATATGTTCAGTCGCTGCTGTGGTCGCAAGGCCAGTCGCCTAGAAAATTGCTCGAAAAATCGCTGGTGTGCGCCATGCTTAAGAAGATGGGACTACGGCCAATCTGTCACCATCGACCTATCTACCATGCAAGAAGGCAACACCATAAGTCACACCAGAAAGATTCGAAACCTTGAGATCAAGGGCCTGAACTGTGATGATCAATGCTTGAAGCTGCACCAGCTTTACATACACTCACGACAAGATAAGGAATCGCCCAGAATATGAGAGATAAAGAGATTGGTGCCAGTGGTACTGTCCGAGTCAATTATCGGCAACTACCACCTCAGATAAAACAAAATGTCGCTAAGCTAAAGAAAGGAGACCCCCCCCCCCCCAGTTTTGGAAGATTGAAGAGAATTCCCTCCTAGCATGTGTTTGACAGCATGTGTCCATGATCTCAATGATTCACGACTCCTCTGCTGATCGAGGACAGGTTCGATACAAGGATACGGACACTGGATTTATTAGGGTTCAACTCAAACCCCACCTTGCCGTGGAGTACAATCAAAACATGGGGGGGGGGTAGACTCTGTTGATCAGCTTTCAGGGTACTTAACTTTCCTCACAAGTGCATGAAATGGTATCAGGTAGTGTACCATTTTGCTAAAGAAGTGACCATGGTTCATGCTTTAATTTCATGTTTTGATCACGAAAGACAAGAAAATGAACCAAAGCAGCCTTCCGCTGTGAAGTCATTAATTGACAAGATATGATAAGATATGATATGCCAGGACCTGTAAAGAAAGGAGGAAATCAGGCACCAATGGGGAACCCGCATGACAGCAGATGGCACAGTAAGTATATACCAAATGACATACTGACGTCACTTTTCTCGCTGTTGACGTCGCACCGTCAAAGCATGCACATTTTTCTACACAATTTTCGTTGCGAATTTTCCCCAAAGACGTTGTCAATATTTGCATCCTGTGGTATTCTGACGAAATGAAGCAGTGATATATGGAGAACGTTGACATGAAACAGGGCAGAGTAATTTAATCAAAATTGAACCAAACAGAGTGGTTTATTTTGGGGCAAGAAGTAAATGGAAACACTGTTAGAAAATAGGACTTCCGGGTCTTACACTGACAGCGCCACGTCGTGGCGTTAGTTCGGCGAGTTCCTCATTCCCATCTTCAGGCAAGATTGACTAGAGAATCTTTCAAGTGAGCATGGGGATTCTTGTAACTGTGATGCGTGTGTGGAGATCAGGGAAAGCAACGGGCTGTATCGTACAAGACCAGACTGCGTGTTTTGCAGCATTCGAACGGGCAGATCAGCACCATTGAAATAAACCGCCACATTGACTTGAGAAGCACAATGAAGAATACACATAGAATACTACATGTAGAGGACCAAACTGCCATTGCTGCTATATATCACACAGAGACCAGGGGTGGCCGCTAGGGGGTCCCACTAATAGAAAATGATTCCTCTATCATGGCAATGACCTGGGTCCGACTTACATCAATGTCTACAGTCATCTGCTGGTGAATTTTCATTTTTTTGCTGGTGCAGAAGTAAAGATCAAATAATGGAGTTCCACAGAATTAATAGTCCTTAGTTTTGTGTACTTGCAGATAAAAAAAGCTGACGGCACTACTGTTTTTGGAAAAGATAAACTCACATACTGCAATCACTCATCACCCAGAAAGTTGATGAACGACTTGCTAATAGCATATTTCAATAGCCGTACTTTCAAGACATCATCACTTACTGGTACTGTAAGCAACATCCAGCGACAGAAAAACATCGAGCCAAATAAACCGTTGTGTCCTGACACACTGAGAGCTCTACAGAGTATGTACCAATCAATTGTGGTGGTCCTTTGAGATTCTGTAAATTGTCATCGATAGTTTTTTTTTGGGGGGGGGATATCATGAGGGGGTAGAACATTTTTTAAAAAGTTTTCTAGTCTGGCAGCAAAAAGTTGAACTGACAGGGGAGCTTCTGAATAATTACTGGTAAATTAATAAAATTATTGTTATTATTATGAAATAGTTCCCTCCGCGACAGCGCAGACTTGGTGATTCGGTTTCCCAAATATGTCAATCAATGTCGGCAGCACCGGCACTGGCGTAAGTCAGTGACGTCATCTACTTCTCGGCGATTTGGCGCGTTTTTCGTTTTTTTTAAAAATCCACCAGCACGTCTTTTTCTTATATCTATTGACTTAGCCTACGGGTATACCGAACGCGAATTCGCATGCGACAAAGCAACGCATGCGATTTATACTCTGAGAGCCTTTGTTCGCGTGCAGTGCGGCGGAAAATAACAAAGCCTTTCAACGCATCGCGTTCGGTATACCCGTAACCTTAGTCGTCATCATTCAGCTGATTTATCATGGGAATACAAACTTCCGAAGAGTACGATCAACACAATTTTTAAGAAACAACAGGATGCAATTTTAGAATTCGTTGACGAAATCGATTCGGATGACGGACTTCCTGGGAAAACGTTACGAAAGGCGGACGATTGTGACCTAGATACGGCGGTAGTTTTGTGGTTTCAACAGTGCCGTGCTAATGGCAACCCAGTTTCAGGGCCAATCATTTGCACAAAGGCAGAACATTAGCAACAGGCCGGGAGGTAAAGGATTTCAAGGCCAGTAACGGTTGGCTGTGGCGATGGCAGGCCCGCCATGGCATCCGTGAGTTGAAACTGGCCGGTGAAGCCCGCTCATTCGATGACAGTGCAATAGCCCAATTTCTCCCGAAATTGAAAGAGCATCTCAAAAAGGAAAAACTGACATTGGAGCAACTGTATAACGGCGATGAGACCGGTTTATACTGGAAATGTGTTCCAGACAGAACATTAGCACAGAAATAAAGAAAAGGATGGCGGTAAAGGATTTAAAGGGACTAGGACAATTGTTTCAAGCTCCTGGTGTTTGATAAAGGTCGTCGAGATCAATTAGTAACACCTAAAATATCTGGGTTACACCAACCCAATTAGGGTGTCCTAGGTACCCCCCTCTGCCCATAGTCATGATTTAGTTCTGACAATTACCACAATCATGAGTGGGGCCCCGAATCGTTACGTCAATGGTTACCGACAGACTGGTACCAGGTGTGACAGGAATCAGCGTCCTAGGAATGCAGATCCGCCAAACAATAACCCGCTATTGTGAGGTTATATTCGAACGGTCTCTCTAGCCATATATTCTAATCCCTCGCTGAACAATAAAAGCGGACTTGGATTCCAGGGGGACTTGGATTCCTTTCACACCGGTCCTAACTGACTTACTGCACAGTAGATGTACCTACAGGTTATCACGCTCGATCGAATGAGCACAGATTAGGAATGTCGTGAAAAGGTTATAGAGCATTGCCGACTGTCACACATAGGGAATATTCATGTAAACGCGGACTGTAAAGGCGGTGACAAACTGGTGCGTAAACAGCGCGTCCGAAAGCGATCAACCAATCAGGCAGACGGTAACACGGACCGAAACACGCACCGGAGAATCAGATTGGCGGAACGCCTGCAGGACGCGCCGCATGCGCGCCAGACTGTCACCGCCTTAAATTTCTAAGTCGCAGCAGGAATGTCTCCCCCAGGCCTTCCATTTCCCTACCAAACTCCATAACCCTACTTCCTAATAAATACTTATAACCACTGATCCCTAATCACAGATCCCTGTCAGCTGTCCTGCATTCAGAGATATTCACTAGTCTCTCTGAATGCAGGGGCAGCTGACTACAATCGACATTCCCCTCCCAGTCACCAAAAATATCAACAACCAAACTAACGTTCAAGACTACTGGGTAGTATTATAAGAAATAATAATCGCCATTATATTCCAACAAAGTATCAGCTGTTCCACAACATGTAGAGAATCCTCCCCTTCTACTATTACTACCTCTAATGCCTATGAAACGTAGGCCTAGTCATGAGTGCAACAAGTATTCTGAAATAAGCATTCTTCGGTTGACTTACTGAGCCAGAAAAAACATTTTGACTGCCAAGAAATCTTACATCGCCATTGCTACATTTACCAACCATAAGGACCACCTATATTCGAGTTAATTCACTTTCTGCATGACTAATCTCTGTTGGCCTGTTGGATTTTCTTAAAGGATTTAGACGCCGAAGTTGTAAACAAGCTTGTTTGTTTACAAACATGGTCGGCAAACTAGTTTTATATTCCTTCGTGCAGGTGGCAGCACCAGCAGCGCCCCGTGATCGTTAGACTGGTGCCCGGTCCGATGCAACTCATTCACGATATTCACGTCAGTACATATCACCGACAATAGGTGGCAGCACCGCATGCGTCGCGTGGATAGATATGATTTGATATGATATGATATGATTTATTTGACCAACACAACACGAATATTTACAAGGCGTATTTTTACACTGGTCAGGGCACAAACAAAGATCCTAAAGGATCGCTAAGAACGTTCGTGCCCTACAGAAATGAAGTGATAATTTACATGTAAACGAGTGATGTCCAGGTGAGTGGGTTCTTAATTAATCAACGTGTTCGTGTGCAAATGTAACAGTTTCTAATAGAGAACCAGTGAGTGAGTGTTTACAACTTGGACGTCCAGCTCCTTTAATAGGGTAAAGTACACGGTTATTGAAAAAGCCCATGGGGTTATTACATTGATTGATTACATCATTGCTCTGACATCACTAATGCCTTCAGTCTGTAGGCCTATAAAGCCGCAGTTCTGAATGCCTGCTCCGTGACCTTACTCTGTTCATTCACTTCACGAGGAACACAACTTGGGCCCATATTCATAAAACCTTGCTAGCTTAGTTGGCTGCTAGTTGTGTACATTGGCCTGTACAAACTAGGCACTTTAGAAGGCAACTAAGCCTAGCAGGGTTTTATGAATATGGGCCCTGGAGACTCTGAAGACAAGCGAACTCGGGTAAGTATCTAGACCGAACCTATGCTCATTTTTTGTTACACATTTATATTAGGCCTACATTGTTTAAAAGTTGCCCACCAAGGTGGCGAATTTTCCGACTGCACATCCCTAACTTTATTCCTACCGTAGGTCTGTAGGTCTACTGCAATGTAGGAAAGTTAGTGCAGTTTCACACAAAAGAATTATTTCTTGATCAAACTAAGTTCCACTTTTGCCCATGAATCTCCCGGCAAATATTTTCGACGTGGTCTGTACCTATTCCTCGATGTTGCATTTTCCCCGCCTTCTCGTAACGGTCGACAAAAAGGTAGTTCGCACGATCAGCTTTGTCGCCGGAAGTGGACAGGGGATTTTTTATATCAGCACTGGTATTCGGAAAACCCGTCGGGCTTCACGATTGATGAACTGGGACGGGGTGATCATGGAATGTAGGCCTACATTTAAGGTAACATTTAAAGACGTCCATCACGTCGCTTCAGTCGCACCACTTGAAATACCGAACTGTTGAGATAAACAACATGCAGGTCCCCCATTGTTACTGTCTGTTGTTGTGGTGGTTATGTATCACTTTCCACTTGATTTTCACTTCCTTTCAGAATGTTGAATATTCTACACGTGAAGATGGTCCACGTGACCAATAAGTCCACTTTATGCAAGCTAAAAGTGTTTCTGAACAGGGCTTCAGAACCATTCACCCTCTACATACACAAGACAGTTTAATCCCCAACAATACAACAGGAGAGCTTCTACATGCTGAAGGATGCGCGCAAACTACCTGATGAATTGGCCATACGAATGTCAGGACCGAAGGCCCAGGTAAAAATTTCGTACATCTCTCACATTTCATAACCAAACCGATAGGCATCGGGCAGAAAACCTTCATACGCTTCAAATGTAGCCTTATTCATTACAAAATTTTAAAAATTGTTCACTTTATTTTGACTGGAAGATGTCGCCTTTGAATTGGAAATAAGCCTGGCTTGGCCCAAAGATACACAAAACTTTACGTTTTCAAATGCACACGCATACCTGTGGCACTTAAACTGTCTCAATTTCCGAGAAACTGAACTCTTACAGACGTACAACTTGCAACATTTCCGTTATTTTCCAGATCTTTCCCTGCTCGTCATTCCCAATAACTCAAGAAATGTACAACAATTTTATCATGCACCAGAGAGAACCATTGCCGAAGTGTTCACGCTTGGAAAGCGTAAACGTCTCACCATCACTGGACATGTAAAAAGGTACATGCGCCTACAGTTTTTCAGATTTAAGACCATCACTGCACGAATTAAAGCTGACATGTCAGATATACATGTACTCTCCCACTTGTATGCAAAATTTTTTACGCTCAACTTCCGCCGACCACGAGGCTGCCGAAGTCGAGCCTTACCACTTGAAACGCCCATACTATGGGCGGTTATTCCCGCAGATTTATAGGTAGCTTGATTTATACGTTTAAAGTAGGCGACAAGGACGTTATGTAGACTTTATTTTCTTTGAAGCACGTTTTTATTTCATTGTGTGAGGATTTTTCTTTGTAAGTTACGCGACAAATACCATTTATTCGTTAGGATTCAGACGTTCATTTGACAAGTTGTTTTCTTTAAATGTCCCCGATTCAGTTGTACACGCGATTCAGACGTTTATGCGATTCAGTGGTATACGCGATTTAGACGTTAGATGGCGCTGCAACAAGAATTTTTGTCATTGATGCAGGCGGCAGAGTATATCTGACTTGTCAGCTTTAAAATCCACCCACTACATTAATTAGGACTTGGGAATAACATTCGCCTCAAAAGGTCAACCAATGGCACCACTGTACTCGTTGAGCGTTTGGCCGACTATCTATAGGTCGTTCCCTTGTGGAATTTACCTTGTTCCATGTACTTGACCCCTTAGGACAATGAGTCCTGGCCTTGTGCCCGTTGGATACGGCCAACGAGTAAATCAATTGTTCATTCTTTGTGACGTGTCGTGTCACAAGGTCACAACCAAACGGAACGGGGAAGTGCAGATGCAAACAGCCTTACACAGCCTTTGACATCTTATGACATGTTACTCTGTAGACGCCCATAGCTAATGGATATTAAGCGAAAAAAATACCCAAGCGAAAAAATGCCCATGAAGTCCCAAATTCATATTACATTTACTCAATCGGTCAGCAAACCCTTACTTCATGTATTTAATCAACAGATTTTCCCCTTACAAACGGGGCCAGACTGGTCCCGTAAAGATCTGAAAATCGAAGACAAAGACGAGGAGATCATTTTAAAATTGTGGAACGACAAATCAAACCTGGTATCCGAAGATTAATAAAAATAACCAACGTCGAGGTCGAAATATATAAAGGAAAGTCTACAATGGTTGGCACTGAGGAGACGGTTATTGAGGTAAGTTAACTTGTTACCATTTTTAATCACATACATGTATATCGGATAATTTATAGCTACTTTCAAAAATGGTTTTCGCATTTTTAAACACCAAGGACCGATTGAATAGACGTTTCCTAAGCTAACCATTGGTTCCACCAAAAATAGATAGGCGTGCGAAAAATACACAACTAAATTCTTCACCAAAAGCCCCATTTTCCAAGCTCTGTGTAGCTACTGGTAACCAATGGTTAGCAAACGTCTATTTAATTGGTCCAAATAATTATGAATACCAAAAATACCAAAACCCAGATAGTCATAACCTCAATCTTCTTTCCAGGAATTGGATAGTACCGAGGACACATTCCAATCTTGACCATTATCGCTTATCAGGATGGTGAGGCATTGGCCATTAGAGAAGATTCGGAGAACGCGGAAGTCTACAACACATATTGTCAACTTCCGCCCATGGAAACCTTGCCTACGACAATAATGGCACGTGTGAAAGGAACGCAAATACTGCATATTGACCCAGTAAGTTGAAAAAGACATGAAATTAATTTCTCATTCTTGTGTTTTATTTAGCCTCTGTACAATACATGTAGATGCAAGTACAGCTATTGATGTTCTGTTAACAAATCTTTCCATGATATTGATAAGGCCTAAATGTAGGCCTATTCGTCAATTGAATGAATATTAAGTACGCTTTTAAACATTGCTTCATTCATGTTCGATTTATCATTGTTTCAGTTTCCTAATCTCCTGTCCCTTTCATTTTCAGATCCCTTAAAGCGAATACAGTCGTTTTGTAAACAGGATGTTTGTAAACATTGCCCTCGCAGCTAATCAGAATGCAGGAAATGAGTGCTTGTAAACAGATCCGTTGGCATGATTCAAGCGATCCTTTCCAGATACCGTGCTACAACGTCGGACACATTATCATTAGAGACTTTCGGCAACGCCATGACGTATGACGTATCCGTATGAAAATGACGTATCGATGATACGGACACGGATACGTTAGGCGCGTATCAAATTTACTTTCGGCAGAGCGATCGATCGAGCGTCTCCCTCCCTATGAGATAGATGACCTGCAAAATTGCAATGCAAGTAAAATCATTACCAAACCCAAACTAGGCAGCCAGGCATAGCCTAGGCCTACCGGTACCCTAGACAGAAACACGAAACAAAATGAATTAGCCTAGGTCTTAGGCCTTAGGCCACCCTATGCCTAGACAAACAAGAAAAAGAATTGAATTGGCCTAGGCCTACTTAGGCGGTAGGTGGCCTATGGCAACTTCATCTTGGAGACCTACGGTAACATCATCTTGGTATGCCTAGCTATGCCTAGACCTACTGCTGGGAGGCCAAGGAGGCCTAGCCTAGCTAGATGTGATATTTCACGGAAATAGACTGGCAGGATTCTACTTCGTTGGTCCTTTGGGATTCTACTTGGATATTATCGATCTGTGATGTCACGATTCACCTTCGGTGACACTTCGTGATTTCGGGTCATGAGCTGACCGATTTCTATTTTTAACCCCCTGTTTATCGATCTGTGATGTCACGATTTCGGGTCATGAGCTGACCGATTTCTATTTTTAGCTCTCTCCAGGATCGTGAAAATCATGTCTAACCAACATACGATTTGGTCTTCTATTTAAAGTTCATCAAATCAAACTGGAAGAGTTTCATGGTTTGCCCTACAACATCAAAGTTTCAACAATGCCATCTCGTGGATACTTCAGGAACTAAGTAGAATTGTCTAAGTCTGGATCGCAAAGCGTCAACAGAGTGGCGTTCACGATGGCTTTGCCGTATTTTTAACTATTGATCCATTACATTGTGCGCGCTGCGCGCTGCGTGTTTTATGAGGCGACAGATGTGATGGGTATTGTATTTTGCGAGCAATTTTAGTAGAGCAGTTTAGAAAATAGGGTGGTTTAGACAGCTTACTGAATTTTTAGCCTGCTGTTTGTCTAGTTTATTGGTTTGAAGAGTGAAATGTATCAGAACTCTTGTTTCTCTAAAATTCACCACTTTCCCCATTTTATCTGTAATCTGGAAGGTTAAATGGTTTGCTGCTTTATTTACAGCTCTCTCACTCAGCTTTGCTGTCACTTTAGTGCAATGATTAGGCTCATATCTTTGAAGTTTAATCTGATCTCCATCATCGACGTATTTTTTAGACAGTACTTCGTGAACTTCCTTAAAAATATTATGTAAAGCGAA
>NMRB01002611.1:82274-97783 GCA_002633025.1 Notospermus geniculatus | reverse complement strand
TTATACATTTTGAATACAATTTCAAATTTCTTGAATATAAATTTTTGTTCTTGAAGGGATATTTGCTTTCTTGAATAAATTCCGCTTTGGCATGCCATACTCGGTGAGAACTTAGGTTCACATACATGTATTGACTGGAATGTTTTTCTCATGCTGGGTCTGACTCAGTGCCCGGTCATGTTGTCACCACATGGACAGGAATGCATAATTATGTGGCTTTCAAGTTCTTCAAATTGTTCTTCGGTGACAATTGTTTTACTAATATTATAATATCATTGTTTTACTGATATCATTTAGATGGCGGGCCAGGTGTCTACTACCTACGGAGGCATTACGCCATGGTTTCATTGTATTTTAAAAGGAATAGTGCTGCCGTTATATATCGGAAGAAGTACATCTACCTGACCCGGTCAAAGGTTGCGTGCGTTTGCGCTTTTTCTTCTTCGCCTCTTATTGGTGATAGTTATAACAGAAACGTGATGCATTGTACTGCTTCCCGTTCTTGCATTTATTATCTTCTTTAAAGAATTAGGTAGGTCAGAGAAATATATCTTGCGTAGGCCTGGCGTCAAAGGCATCTATTACCCTTTGAACACACGGTTCAAGCCCCGGCTGAAAATTCTTTAAAGTGAAAAAAGAAGAAGGCAGAACATTAAAACTTTTGACGTTATCACCGTGGAGAATCGGCAGCCGCCTTTCCGAGGAGCAGCAACCCTCTCCGAGTTTTATCTCACACCTCACCGAGTAAAAATGGCGGATGTTGCTGAAACGCCGACAAAACTGGTGGATTTATAACTCCTACCCCAAAGTAAGTCTTTTATGATCCCGTCGAGGCTATTTTAATTTGTATACTCCATCGTTCGGTAGAAAGTTTTTCAGGGTTTTAGCTTGCAATCGGCTGTACGAAGTGAAATTGTTGGGAAGGTTGCCGATCTGCATAAAATCCACTGTGTCAATCGCTTCATCCTCGGACGAAAATGCCTCTTTTAGTCAAGTACAAACACTAAAATGGTTATCTTCGTGATCATAATTAAGTTTAAGTCTTAATCTTGGAAGAAACAAGGTGTCTGCGAGATAAAAAGGCCAATAGTTGACTAAAAGAGGCCTTTTCGTCCAAGGATGAAGTGATTGACATAGCACAGGCCAGTGAATTTTACGCAGATCGGCAACCATCCCAACTATTTCACTTCATACAGCCGATTGCAAGCTAAAACCCTGATAACCTTTCTACCGAATGATGAAGTATACAAATTAAAATAGCCTCGACGGGATCATAAAAGACTTACTTTGAGGTAGGAGTTATAAATCCACCAGTTTTGTCGTCGTTTTCTTTCTCATCAGCAACATCCGCCATTTTTACTCGGTGAGGTGTGAGATAAAACTCGGAGAGGGTTGCTGCTCCTCGGAAAGGCGGCTGCCGATTCTCCACGGTGGTTATCAGTGCTTTATTTTCTCACAGATAATTACCCGTTCATTCCTCGTCGTCCGACGAATGATTTAATACGAGCAGTCAGCCGCGCATATTGCCAACAGATGGCAGCAAAGTTCTAGCGGACCAATGTACAGGAAAATCTACGTGATTGCTGCTCGATCAATAATGACTTGGTCCGCTATATGCATTGAATTGGGCCGTAGTGACACCTATTGGTCAACTCGCTGACAGCTCCTATTCTATCTGTCTCTGATTTAAACCGAGTGTCCAATGAACGAGAACGCAAAATTCCAAAAGGCGCAATGGGAAGGACACCCCCTAGTTCATAATCAAAAGCTATTGATTTCACAACACTCCTTGTTGGAAGCTGAGGTCGCTGCACAAGAAATGACGTGAAATGACATAACTTATGACTGACTGAGTGATTTTGATGAAGTCAAGACTATTTTTCTTGACGAACTTAAACCCCGTATCAGCATCCGGAGAAACCTGAGATGACACACCGACACACGGAAATACTGGCAGATATAACACCGTCATTGAAAACAAAATGAAAACACTATTTACAGGGCGGCATTCTTTACTGTTTACACCTGGTTTTTACTTCATGAACAATGTTTTGGGGCCAATTGACCAAAAAAGGTATACATGTAGCATCGTTTTAGATATATTCTCAAGAAAACAAACAAGAACTACGCAATAATGTATTTATCTGGATGGATTTTTTTCCCTACAAACTATTGAAGTAGTAGAAGTGTTGCCTTTAAGACAGTTAGCCGTGTTAACTGCACAACGAAAAGAACATAATTCATCCAAATGCATCTGGACATCACTGCGTGCCGTGTTGTCGCCAAAGTTTGAAGAGTATGCTACTGGTTTTAAAGAGAGACTGCACTCATTGTAAACTTTTGAATTTTTATCAATCCAGGGAGACTAATGCCATAAGTTGTGACGTCACCAATGTCAATAGGGTGACGACCTTTATTGTAGTGAATGAGCTAATATTGTGACTGCCTAGCTGATCTAAAATTGAACCGAACCGCAGACCAGTACACGTGAGCTAATATTGTGACTGCCTAGCTGATCTAAAATTGAACCGAACTGCAGACCAGTACACGTGAGGAGGAACGACGATATCAATACCACCGTTCCTTTCCGCCTTTTTTACGACATGATAACATGTCGCAAAATGAAAGGAACCCGATGACGATATGAGGTGAGTTGTCTAACGTTTGAATATTTGTCGATATACTGCAAATAATTTGCCCCCACGCTCCGGAATTGGGTTCGAATATACTTACTGGCAAAGTTGCTTTCATCTGCACATATGTAATTTTCGCATTATTGCCGTAGGCCTTGTATTGTTGAGACGTGCTTCACAATTGATAGCAGTGAGGTTTCGCAAATCTGACGAAACACGAAGTACGAAATACGGAATTCAACTTCATGACCAGGGGCCTGTTTCATAAACGCTAAAGGCACTTCATTAACTAATAAAACTTGCTTATGCTCTAAGGAATAAACTGGATCTTTCCGCCTTTTTTACGACATGATAACATGTCGCAAAATGAAAGGAACCCGATGACGATATGAGGTGAGTTGTCTAACGTTTGAATATTTGTCGATATAATACTGCAAATAATTTGCCCCCACGCTCCGGAATTGGGTTCGAATATACTTACTGGCAAAGTTGCTTTCATCTGCACATATGTAATTTTCGCATTATTGCCGTAGGCCTTGTATTGTGCTTCACAATTGATAGCAGTGAGGTTTCGCAAATCTGACGAAACACGAAGTACGGAATTCAACTTCATGACCAGGCCCTTATGTATTTCTGGAGATGTTTGGTACCACAAAATGCCCCTGTTGCCAGTGCGTCTTTAACGATGTCATATAAGACCGAGACGTTGTGGTGCATCTTGTTTTTTTTTATTTCCACTTCGTATCTACGACGTGTAAACGAAAGATAAATTTCAAAGTTTAATACTAAACAACGGAACTCTATCGGTCTAACCGCATACGGGGTACGCTAAAAGATGCTCTTGCGTGGCACAAACCATCTTCGGAATATTGGTCATGGAAATGAAGTCCAATGTCGTGTTTCACACTTCGTATTTCGTTACATTTGCGAAACCTCACTATTATGTTGTATGGATAAACAAGGATACATTCCACAAATACAAAATATTTTTCGTGGCACATGCGTGCGTGTTCAGTCAGCAACAATTCATGAGGGCCGGTGTGAAAGAAATGCAGGTCCGCCCGGAACCAAGGTCACTTAGGAGTGGAGGCCCCCCAGGGCCCCCATTCCTTAGGAACCATTGTCCTACCCGGACTTCCGTTCCTGGGTTACCAATCCTATATAAAAGGTATAGGACTCTGATTACTATCTCCAACTCTTGTCCCTAAAATGAGTTTCTTTTGCAACTCGAATAGACATAACTCGGTCTCCACTTGAGATGAGATTGTCTCCAACTGGTTAAAATGATTCTTAGCTGTCTCCACCGGATAGTCTGTTGTCTCGAATCAAATAAACAAGTGATGTCTCCATATATATAAAAAAAAACGTTTCACACCCAGTGATAATAAGCCAGAAGTCAATCTCCAGAATTCACGAATTTTCGACCCCAACCGGGGTCTTTTTCAAGTGGAACTTTACAATCTGAAACTCTAGAAAGGACTGAGCTGAAACCCAAATGTAGAACTAACACCTGTGTAGACAGGATGAGTGAGCAATTAAGGAAAGAATAGATTGTAAAGTTCCACTTGAAAAAGACCCCGGTTGGGGTCGAAAATTCGTGAATACTGGAGATTGACTTCTTGCTTATTATCATTTTGTGTGTCAATTTTGTGCTTTTTGTATCTTGGTTTCACACCCAGTGGGTTTCGAACCCAGGACCCTCTGATCGCAAGTCGGACACCAGAACCAACACACCACCGAGCTCCTCATGAGCAGATTTAGGTTCCCCTCGCTGTGTTTCCAATTTTCTCCAGCTGATGCCCTGTCCCATCGACTGGAGAACTGCGAAAACTCAAAATGAGTAGACTTTGTCTCCACTTCAGAATGAGACTCCAGTTGCAGTTATCTCCAGTCGATGCAAGAAAACTGGTAAAGCCTTAGAAAACTGGTACTCATTCTGTGTTCGAGTAGCAAAGAAACTCATTTTAGGGACAAAATAGCAGGCTAGAGACTCATTTTATCTCGAGCTGAGATCGATTTTGTTTCTGTGTGTAGTAGAGGAAAATTCATGTAGAGGCACACTAACAGATTGGAGAATATTCAAAAATGTTACAAAGACCTATCCAGAAGTCTCCAGTACTAAGTCATCTTTTGGAATATCATACATGTAGGCCGTGGTAGACCCAACCAGGGGCCAAAATATACAGGAGTTGTTGTCTCCTGCCTGTGAAGAAAACCATTTTCTTTACAGGGGAGCGCTCATCGAGGTCTACACCTAACATGCCTAACAGTTCTTGTTCATCTATAAGACGACCTGACGGTAGAAAAATATTGGTGCGGAGGTACAGGTTGTTGAAATACATACCGTAGATCTGTTGGGCCTACTGGGCGTGCAAGTCTGCCAGCTGAAGGTTCGTGCGTTTACTTTTTTGGCAGACGACTCCGGCTCAATGATTTCACTCGAGCGTCCGAGGATAGGTTCGACCCTCAGATTGTAAACTGAGGCTTTCTATCTTGTGCCTCAAACCTCAGATCATTCGGAATACCTCGCGCCGAAATTGATTCCCACTTACACAGTAGAGGAGAAAGTTGACTGTGTTGTTCACGTAAGCAAGTAGATTTGTTACACCGTGGCTTAGTATGATTTCAGCAAATTGTTCCATTGGCCATTCGGATATAGAATCATATATAAAAGAAACAGAGATGGGTAATGTTAATAACATGAAGACAACACTAACTGTGGTCAACATGTACGTCATACTGGTCATCTGAGATGACTGACCATCTGATCGTCCTCCAGGATTCTGGAGTTTATTACGCTTTACCTGTCCCTTCATAACCTTGTATAGTATGGAGCAGGTACAGAAAGAAATGACAAGGAATGGCAAAAACGAATAGACCATCAGGTCAATCCAAAGCCACACCTCCGACCAGAAGAACTCGTACTCTGGCTTATGTGTCAACTCATTAACATGATGAAATCCAGTAGGAGATACACTTAAGTGATGGATAAAAATCTCTGGCGAATTTAAAACTAACTGAAATACAAAAAGAATTGCCAGACCAACGAAAGTCCACCTTACGGAAGCCGGTTCGTGCCATGTGAAATTATTTTTTTATCTCGTAATTACGAGATAGCATCTCGTAATTACGACATAACATCTCGTAATTACGACATAACGGGTCGTATTTTAGAACGTTCCTTAACGTTAAGGTCGACCTTAAGTCTATTGTAACACCATCAAGAACAATAGATTTAAGGTCACCTTAATGTTAAGGAACGTTCTAAAATACGGCCCATATATCTCGTAATTACGACATAACATCTCGTAATTACGACATAACATCTCGTAATTACGACATAACATCTTGTAATTACGACATAGCTATCTCGTAATTAAGACCGCCCCATCAATGGGGCGGTCTTCCTTGTTTTTACTGAATTTCTCTCTCTCTCTGGATCTCTCCATCCAATCTGCGGTTTCACCACGATAACTAACGAAGAACGCCATGTATCGCAGTAAAACTTTCAGGAATTATAGATATGCACATTACTCAGAACCCTATTGATTCTTGGGGTCATCCGTGTACAAATAGTGCGAAATTTGGGTGAAATTTGTCATTTTTCAAACTGTTGACTGAAATGCCATCTTCAGGCAATTCATTGTACTATTACTATCACTTACATACAGCATACAGCTAACATTACACATGTGCATAGTTCGTTCATGTATGCTGAAGATGGCGTTGTGATCACCCTGTGGTCCGCCACATACCTGTTATTGGACCCTGTTGGCAGTACATAGCACATACAGTTTATCACTGAATAGTAGTGACCTTTACAGCTTCTCCTTCTGATGTTAGTAGGGAGAAGTCAAGTCTCCCTCTTTGGAAAAAAAGTCTCCCTGCTTTTAGGAATGGGAGACTTTTATTCTCCCTATTTCAAAAACCTGGCACCAACCCTGGCCGTTCGATAATTCTCGATCAATCAACTGTGTCTTAGCTCCAAATTTCCAAGGGCGGTCTTTCAAATTGACTGGTAAGTCAATTTCTAGTTACGACATAACATCTCGTAATTACGACATAGCTATGTCGTAATTACGACATAACATCTCGTAATTGGGTCATTCCATGCCAACTCACTCACTTTTTACGGCGGCCGTCTCCGATTTCCATTATTTTTGGTATGCTGGGGGGTCCTCCAGAGAAGCTCACAAATACCAATTTTCAGTTCCTTCTGACCTCTTAACGCGGAGATAGAGTACTTCAAAGATTTGACCGATTTTAATGGCGAAGTGGACCCTGAAGGACAAAACTGGTGATAACTCAATCAGTTCTTGACTGATTCTTACAAAATTGGTACCAATGGATGGAAGAGAAAATTCTCTTTCCGTTGATATGTAACTCACTGACATTCCTTGATATTTGACCTCTCAAGGTCATTTGACGTGACCTTGACCTTTGACCTACTTTTTCAGGAATTACCACACCTTTAATTTTTTTTTAAATTTTGTGTACAGGTAGACTGACATCTAGTTAAGATGTTTGCAAAATTTGATTTTGGAGAATTGATTTCTTCTTGTGGAATTCGATAAAAGACCTCTTGTATATAGGGTGAATCATAGAAAACTGAAAGTTTTATTTTAATTGCCAGGGAAAATACTGATTTTTTCCAAGAAGTCTGGGGTTTTACATACTCATGATGTCGTTCCAAGTGAATTAAGCCTGGCGCAGATCGACCTTGCGACTGGATGCAACTACCTGCAACAGTCGCTGTCGATGTGAGCGGACAGCGCACATCGATTGCGACTGGTCATTGCAGCAACAAGTGACACAAACCAGTCTCAATCCGGAGCGTGCACATCGACACATGCAACTGAACTGAATGCTACACGGAAATTGTCGATGTCTTCCGAACGGACAACTCGTACTCGGGAGTCATGTGATAAACATTCAAAATGGCTGCGCCCTTCCATCAGGTTGGTTCGTTTGCGTGGTTTGAAGCAAACAAGGTTTGCAAAGTGTAATTTTTTCAAACTGACTTTGTGTACGGTCGAGTGAAGTTCCATAAATCTTTCTGGGATAGAGTCTGGGGATGGGAGGTGTTGACAGGTTGTGAAAGTAGGCCTAGGCCTGCCTAGGGCTAGGCCTGGATAGCCAGCCAGCCTACATTACTATTACCGGTACATACAGTGTGAGTGAATGCATACATGGAAGTACATGATGCATAGTACACCATTGTCATTGATATACAACGTTCCATTGTCATTGCTGGAGCCAATGCTAGGCTTAGGCCTATGTGATGAAATGTGAGGCCTAATTTTGGCAGACATTTCACTGACTAGGCCTAAGTGTTGTTATTTGTCCACAGTTTTAACTTCATGGTTCAACCATAAGTTCATGGTTGATTTTTTCGTCGGTTACTGTACTGCCTTTAGGCCTAACCTTGGCTCCAGGACCAGGTGTGTAAGGCCTTCCCACGGTGTGAAACATGATTACTTAACCTGGACACGAGGTTGGTTAAGCAACAAAGTCAAAGCTTCTTCTCTTGGCTGGACTATTTTGCCAAAAGCAAGGAGGCCAAGCATCCCGGTCCGTATTAATGCACCTCTCCATGTGCATTTTGCATTTTCAGAAGCACTTTGCTATGAAAAGGTATGTTGCTGCTCAACAAAGGCGACGG
Source organism: Notospermus geniculatus (assembly GCA_002633025.1). Lineage (NCBI taxonomy): Eukaryota > Metazoa > Nemertea > Pilidiophora > Heteronemertea > Lineidae > Notospermus > Notospermus geniculatus. The sequence goes on along the minus strand of NMRB01002611.1, from coordinate 89,488 downwards.
CATATTGCAGCAGCCGCTGCTGCTGCTGTCATGGTCCTTGACGATGATGAAGACAACGGGCCAAGGAGACGAAAGTGGAAGAGGCCTTGGCTAAATGAGCACAACAACAAAGGAGCCTTCCCAAACCTTGTGCAAGAACTCAGAGCAACTGACATTTCGTCGTATGTAAATTATCTGAGAATGGGACCAGAACTGTTCAATCATCTTGTTGAAAAAGTTGAACCCATCATCGCCAAGCAGGACACAAACTTTCGGAAGTCTATCCCAACAGCAGAACGATTAGCAGTGACACTACGGTTTTTAGCAACTGGTACGTTTATTCAAAATGATCTTTTCCACAGCGCATGTAAAGATTTACACAAATTGCTTTAATAATTTAAAAGAAAAACATAATGCATTATAATACCAGTGAAGTCACTGAAAGCCAATTCCACACTCTTTTCAGGGGAGTCGTACAAAAGAAAAATATAATGCATTATAATACCATCCAGTGAAGTCACTGAAAGCCAATTCCACACTCTTTTCAGGGGAGTCGTACAAAAGAAAAATATAATGCATTATAATACCATCCAGTGAAGTCACTGAAAGCCAATTCCACACTCTTTTCAGGGGAGTCGTACAAAAGAAAAATATAATGCATTATAATACCATCCAGTGAAGTCACTGAAAGCCAATTCCACACTCTTTTCAGGGGAGTCGTACAAAAGAAAAATATAATGCATTATAATACCATCCAGTGAAGTCACTGAAAGCCAATTCCACACTCTTTTCAGGGGAGTCGTACAAAAGAAAAATATAATGCATTATAATACCATCCAGTGAAGTCACTGAAAGCCAATTCCACACTCTTTTCAGGGGAGTCGTACAAAAGAAAAATATAATGCATTATAATACCATCCAGTGAAGTCACTGAAAGCCAATTCCACACTCTTTTCAGGGGAGTCGTACAAAAGAAAAATATAATGCATTATAATACCATCCAGTGAAGTCACTGAAAGCCAATTCCACACTCTTTTCAGGGGAGTCGTACAAAAGTATCAGCTACCAATTTAGACTTGGTGCCACAACAATCGGCTACATTGTCCCAGAAACATGTTCAGCAATATACACTGCCTTGAAAGATGACTATCTGAAGGTAAGGACAAAACAAGTAGCAATCCAATGGACTTGCTATACTATCAACATAAATCAAAATCAAAATACACGAGAATTTCTTTGGTACCGGTGTGGCAGTAAAAAAGGTGACACACAAAATGAAGAATTTGTCTCCAAAATTTCACAAATTTTTATCCCAACCGGGGTCTTCCTCCGGCATTCTCCAGTAAGACACTACAGAAGAGAGTCAAGAGTCTTTTCTGTAGTCTCTTACTGGAAAATCCCTGCGGAAGACCCCGGTTGGGGTTGAAAATTTGCGCAATTTTGGAGATGACTTCTCGTATTGGGTGTGTGTGAGATACTGCTTCTTGTTCTTAGTTGAAATTGTTTGGCGGATAATCATTGTTGAGTAACCCCATATACATGTTGTTCCTTACTGGAGGCTGCTGTAATGGGGCATCAAGACATGCAAGCTCAGCTTCAGAAATTGCTTGATTAATATTTGCAATGAGTCTAGATTTTATCCTTGGTTCAGTCATTTTTCGAAGACGAGTTGCTACATATTGTCCAAAAATGCTATCTTCATCATCTTTTTCTGTCTCGTCTTTGGGAATCTCAATCGGCTTTGAAATACTGTCGGCTATACTGCTGAGTATTGCGAGTTTCTCCTGCATGAACTTGCTGTCTTTTCTTTCACTTGGACCTGGATGTGTCTTCTTCATAACTTTTATCTCACTGCTCTGTGTGCTACTAGAAGAAGATGTGGATGGAGTGGGGCTTGTCACACGTGAACTGGTGGTGCTCTCATCTCCTGATTCATGTCCACTTTCTTCATTGATATCCAGGTCATCTTCTTCTTGAGTCTCAGGTGATGGCTGAAATACACGGAATTTATCAGTAACTTTGTTTCATTTCAGATGCCACAGTCACCTGAGGACTGGCTCAACATATCTAAGAGATTTATGGAGAGATGGAACTTTCCAAACACACTCGGAGCTATAGATGGGAAACATATTGCTGTGTGTGCGCCTGCAAACAGTGGATCCACGTATTACAACTATAAACACTTCTTCAGTATCGTGCTAATGGGGCTCGTGGATGCCGATTACTGATTTATTTATGTTGATGTGGGTTGCAACGGCCGGGTATCAGATGGCGGTGTTTTTGCCGGTTGTTCTTTAGCACAGGCCCTCAACAAACACTTGGCCAACATTCCCGGACCATCTGAGCTCCCTGGAGGGCATGGACTGATGTCGCATCACATTATCGGAGATGACGCCTTCCCCCTCAGAGATGACGTTATGAAGCCATTTCCATTCAGAAACATGACCAAAGCACAAAGGATTTTCAATTGCCGGCTGTCACGTGCGAGGAGGGTGGTAGAGAATGCTTTTGGGATTATGAGTGCACGTTTCAGAGTTTTTCTGAACAGAATTAACGTTGAACCCGAAAAAGCAGAGATCTTGGTACTGGGTGCATGTGTCTTGCACAATTATCTTATTACTGAAAATGACCGCCAATACTTAGGACAAGGATCGCTTGATGAAGAAGACACGGTCTCGCGTGAGATTTCTCCGGGTTCATGGCGAAGAGACCCGGTCCTTGCATCAGCAGGCATACAACACAGCAACTATAGTTCTTCTGATGCCAGAAAGAAACGTGAAAAACTCATGGAATTCTGCTCCAGCCCAGAAGGTGCGGTGGTGTGGCAAGATGCCATGATTTAACTTGATCTACATTTATGTAGAGTGGGAAAAAAGTTATGTCATCAAATCCTGTTGGAGGCCTCACTTGACACTGCTTGTATGCACCCATAGGTCTCCATCTTGGAAGCATGTACAGTTTGACTCATGGCCATGTGCCATTCAATAAATCTTTGTACACTTATTTACTCCTTTCTTGATTTTTAGCTCACCTGTAAGCTACATTCATCATACATTGCAGTGACCATTGTTGTCAGTGTCTGTTAGCAGGGCACGTTTGGCAACTGCTGAGCCAATCTACACCAAACTTGGTGCAGATGTGTCTGTCCCTAGGTCACATGACCAATGACACCCAAGTTTTGACCCAATTTGATTCTTGGATTGGAGTGGACAATTGGTGGCTAACAGCAAAAACACAATTGCCATCTTCTGTTCTGGTACATCACCCACAGGTAAGCACATTTTCATACACAGAAATACACATACGCCTCACCTGGAATGATGACAAGGTTTCTCGTGCCTTCAAAAAAGGCACCAGGAACTCCAAATTCTTCATCACCCATTTCTGATGGCTGGTCAACCCCCGTCTACCACTCCCAGATGGCGGCCCCTTTGAAAGTCGTGTAAACTGCGTCCTGAGACTTCTCATCTTCTTTGTAACTTCATCAGCTGGAAAGTAACAAAGGCTTTACTACATTAGAATTGAACACAGCCCTATCGCACATTCCGATGACTATGGGCCGCCTGGGTGGGTCTTTATCACAGACGGAACCGGTTGATTATCATCAACAAGACTGTAGGGCCTATCAGATGTGTCCTGAATACAATTTATATTGCGCGGATGCACCGTCTGGAAAATAGAATACCTTCTTCAGGTCCAACTTTGTCTTAATCACTGATAGAATGATTTGATGTATTGTATGAATGGGCGAAAGAAAATCTTACTGGTGTGACCACTTTGTTCTGCTCAAAGGACGATATTTCAAAGCACGAAGCGATACTGAAAGCAAGACTTGAACAATCAGTTACTATCACTGGAACACAGAAACTCCATGCATTTTACTCGGTTGAAGGGCAACAGCAGCTACTAGTTACACAAAACTATACCCTGGGTATAGTTCGATCTACAAAAGTATTCCCAGGATTGAATACAGCACCTGAAGACGAGATTGTTCTCGCAAATGTCACACGACCACAAGCATGACAAGTCGAAAAACATCGCTCTAGCGCCCGACACGACGGGTACCATTTTTTATATTGTACCGAAAGTCATCGGAGAATTTTTCGTGCCGTTTATCGTCACTCAAATCGGCAGTACTCTCCGCAGCACGGCTGATGTAATGTCGATGCGGACGTAGACGAACGCACGACACTGAACAAAAATATGACGCAGATCGGCGCTGTTCGTTTGCTTATTTCTTTGAAATTGTGAGCTTAACATGCGATGAGTTTGGGCCATTGTGTTGAAAGAAACGTTAACAGTTGACCCATGCTATCGATGAGCACAAAGGTTGACAATATTGACTGGTATTTTGGCGATATTGATTGCCAAATTGCCGTCTCAGTTGAAGCGAGAAACAAAATGGCGGACATCTATGTCAGTATATGAGTGTTTCGCAGGAACTGGTGCAACCAATCTACATGTATTTTGTGTAAAAAAACAGAAAAACATGGAAACATTCAAAATATTCGACACAGGTTGTCAATTCACGCATTTGTCACGAACATGCCACCCAGGTATACGACAGAAGTACCAATCGCGCGCGCGCGGTCCTGTTGATCAAGCGAAGTCCGTTCCTAACTCGTACCTAGGCTCAAAACTACGGTACTGGGTATTCTTTTGTAGATCGAACTATACCCAGGCAGGGTATAGCTTGTGGGACGACATTGAACCTGGGTTCTGTTATACCCAGAACGACATTAACCGATTCGGCGTCACTGGGGCCTGCATAGCCACTGCACTACGATTTCCTCCCATATCCGAAGAAACAACGTTTACTTCGAGTTCACCGCTAAAGGAACCGACCCAAAACAGAACGATGCCTGATCTTATCAGGCATCCAAGTCACGGCAACCGATTTTTTAACAATAAACAATATTGAGACAAGCAATAGTTCCGCCTCCCACGATCGTCGTTTTTGCCATAGTCGTTGTTGGTAGTTCATGAGTTACGTCCGCGATCGCTAGAACACCAATCGTGTGAAAAGGTGCCGATAATTTATTATCAGTCATCGTATAGGTAATAGTGAGCTTCTGCAAGCGCCCGGTTAGGCTCCACGACGACGTTTATCTATTGTGTGAGTGCACCCAAACAATAGATAAACGTAGTCGTATGGCGTAACCGGGCGCTTGCAGAAGCTCTCTATTTTCGTCCGTAACGTCGGTTAGCCGCAAGATACCTGACAAACGACTGAAGGGGGACTCTAGCCCATTGCCTCAATAGGTCTCACTAGTGGTTAAAACTATTATGATGAAACTGACATCCCAGTCCTGATCAATTTCCCAAACAAAAGGCGTCCATTGTATACATGTAGGACTGGGTTTCGGTGTGCTGCCCTCTATCGTAGCTAGGATCCCCATTGACGAGTTGTGTGGTTCAATGTAGAGTTTTCGCAAAGCCCCCGAAACGCCAACGGGAAGGTCTATCCTTTTGTTCGGTGCTCTCTTCGTGGCATCGAACAATGGGTTTGGCGTTTGCGTTGGCGTTTCGGGGGCTTTGCGAAACCTCCCTATCCAAGTCAAAGAGCGCCGACTAGTAAATTATATAGGCTGACAATGCGCTAGCTTGTGTTTCGCGGTAGCTCTGGATGATGACCACGCGATTGTGTTTAACTGGCGTGATAAGCAGAGGGATGCACACGAGCTGCCGAATCAGAGGTTTTGCTAACAAACGCCTGAATTGACGACTTGTGTGGTTCAACTTCCCAGTCAAACCAAATCACCACCACTATGTTTTAGTATTGTCTTCGCGATTATACAGTCTGAGGTTACGACCAGGGACAGGGGGAAGAAATTCGGGGTGTACTTCGACCATTGCCAACAGAAAAAGATTCACAATTACCCTTGGTTTCCTTCACAATATTAAACAGATGATGGTTAAAAAACACTGGCAAAAAAACTGGCACGCAAATTTCACCTCAGTCATCGAGGGTTAGAGTAAAGGTTTGTCAGGGATTCTAAACTGCACTTTTGCTTCCCTTCGTGAGCCTCAAACCTCGGAACATTCGGAACACCTCGCGCCGAAATTGAGTCCCACTTACACAGTAGAGGAAGAAGTTAACGGTGTTGTTAAGGTAAGCAAGTAGACTTGTTGCAGCAAAGGTTAACTCTCCTTGTGTATATTGTTTCCAAGTTGTCAGTTGGGATGGCGAAAAATATAGGAAGAAGATAGAGACGGGTAATGTCAATAACACGAAGACAACACTAACTGTGGTCAACATGTACGTCATACTGGTCATCTGAGATGACTGACCATCTGATCGTCCTCCAGGATTCTGGAGTTTTTTACGCTTCACCTGTCCCTTCACAACCTTGTATAGTATGGAGCAATTACACAAAACGATGACAGAGAATGGCAAACCTGAATATACCAGCAGATCAATCGATTGCCACACCTTCCGCCAGAAGTATTCGTACTTTGGCTTAAAGTAGCAGTGAAGATGAACAATTCCAGAAGGAGATATGCGTAGTACCGTTACATGATATATAGAAATAATTGGCGAATTTAAGGCAAACAGAAATATACATAGAATGGCGAGGCCTATAAATGTCCACCTCTTTGTACATATAACTCTTGCCTTTAGAGGAAAAGATACAGATATCAACCTTTCTACTGTCAAATACGCGACATTCCAACCGGCAAAATGTACGAAGAAATACGATAAAAAGATATGAACTCGACAGGAAGTGTACGACAGCACTCTAACATCGACGTGAAACAAAAACCGCACCCATTGACGAAGGAGACCTGTCCAAAGTACGGCGGTGTCTACTGTAGCAAGTGTAATAAGTAATATCCTCGTGGATGCTTTCCCAAACTTTCGTATCAGCAAAACGACGATGGTTAACACATTAAACAATGTCCCAAATGTTAATAGAAACGGAGGTACCCATATCCAGAGGACTAACCGAAGCCGCCATTCCCAGAATAGATTGAGATATTCGTCCAGAGATAGGGTAGCAGTTAACTGCACAGTCCCATTGGTATTTCTCGTCGTCAATTCGTGAATACTCATTTTGGTGATCATTGAATTTAATGATGTCAAGACAAGTTAATGAGATCCTCGTCCTGTTTTTCAACCCCACTTGGAAATCGAATTCGTCCTCTAACAGCCAATTTCCGAAGAGTAGAAGCAACAGTTTGGATACGTGTACATTTGAAGAATTTCGGCGAAAATAGTGACGTATTATAGCCGT
>NMRB01002611.1:61650-72528 GCA_002633025.1 Notospermus geniculatus | reverse complement strand
CCCCCCCTCCAGCCATGAGGTGTGTGCGGTTAATAGACGTCGCCCAGAAATTTCTGATAGGTCACCGCGGATAGCAATGCTGTTTCACTCTGCTATTGTAACTACCGGTACTAATAATTACGTAATTCCGATGTAAAATAGGTTTGGTGCATTTGACCAAAAACAGATAAGTCGGATTTTATTGTTTGATACAGGATGACTATTTGAGCAAACTATTGTCCATGTAAGTAGGACTTGCATCCCTAGCTCTCCCATTCACATCACACCGACATGCGCCGCCCAATTCAGCGACCTATTACTTTTTATTGCGAAAAATTTGCGAGGCAAATGCGTGGTCTTCGTGAATACCACGCATCGCATAATTTGCGTGCACGCAAACCCAACGCAACGCAAATATTTGCGATCTCTTCGTGAATAAGGCCCCTGGTCTCTTCTTCACCTCCTGCAGCCTATAAATGGTAAGGCAACACTTCGCTATGTCAATGGTATACACCTTTATTACAATGCAAACTAGGCCTGTATGATTGCCGTGCAATGACCGACGATCAGACTGGAAACTAAGGGCCTCCAACAAACTGGTCCCCAAGGAGATATGCCTTCTTATGCCTAGATATGCCTTCGTGTGAATCCCTGTTTTGTACGTAAGACGTTTGTAAAATTCTCATACATGCTCTCCTTTTCAAATGCAACAATGCTGAGAACACCCGATGCTTCAAAATTAAACTTGAATATATTGCCATTCTCATCAAAGTAATGACTGTGGATCAACAGCGGAAGTCGGCCACTAGAGCCAGTCCAGTCGTCTTCTTAAAGAAAGCTATATTTTACATCGGGTAGAACCTTGACTTGTTCTAGTGACAGAATAAAACCCATGTCTAATTCTGTAGACGTTGTACCGAGATTCAGTCCTCAATCTCGCTGAACTCTCGCGGTGTACCTGAGTACGAATATATATAATTTCTAATAATGCAATATCGTTGTGAACAATGATCTTCAGCCACCTGAAAACAGACCCATTTGGACCTCGGCTTCTTTTGAATTGATCATAAGGTAAATGAAATTTGCGGCGATTGTGTCCCGTCAGGTCAAAGGCAATGCAACGTATTTCTTTCCATCGAGTGGGCAAGTAGCAGATTCCAACCACGCCATTTCCATAATCACTAGCGATGTACGCAAGATCTAAAACTTGATAATTATAAACTAATTCATAACAAGCATCTTTCCTTGTACATGTACAGTGTGTATCAAAAAAGGAAACCGAGATTTTAATCAAAATTAAAATTTGTTAATTTCTTGGACATGGCTAAACATTTTGGAAATTGGCAACCACCATTTATTACCTAATGATGTCCTCTTTCTGATGACAGCAATAAATCCAATTTACTCTCACAGATGACTGAGCACGAAGCAGTTCCATCAACCATGTCAGAACTGGTCTTGCACCAGATTCACAGCAACAATTTTCACATTGAAAAAAAGGAAGAAAGATCAGTGAGTCCTTTACAAAAAAAATTATTCAGTGATTTAACATTTGGGTGCTTATTCCTGTCCAAATGCATCTGCTACTTGCTGGAAGCTTCCAGTCCTCAACCACTCTGTTACCACAAACACACGCTGCTCAGTTGTGAGCTGCATTTTGCTGGTGTGAGAAAATGAACAACCTTTCCAAATTTTTTAGAAGTGTGAAATGTGTAACATGCAGAGAATTGCATAATTTGGAAGCCCAACTGGGCAGACAAGGTTCATTACCAAAACATCTATCTGGTGCAAGACCAGTTCTGACATGGTTGATTGAAGAAGAAGAACCGAACAAATTTGTCGTATAATGTACATCATCATAATACTGTGCAGTCAAGTCAACAATGGCATTTCTATCGTTTTCAAAACTACTGGTGGTTTGGCCTGTGGCTGCGCGAGCTTGACCTGGCGTTATGTTAAGTTTTATCCCGTGGAAACATTTGCGCCTTTCGTCATCTTCGTCAAACTTAAGACCGGCAAGATAGCCTCCCATTCTGTCGGTTTCTGCCATCTTATTAACATCGTCAATGCACTCGGGGCAATGTCCGGGATGTACAAATCGTCACTTTGAAATTTCAAAGACAGGGTTTTTAGCACATGCAACATATTGCACATAAAATGAAGTATTTCTATGAATTTCACAGACTTCAAATGACCAATCAAATTTTTGGCGACAGTGCCCTCACTGGCAATAGACCTGTTGCGCTCAGCTAACTCTTCGAGGTGAGTGACAAGACTAGCCCAATCAGTAATTATCGCCCCTTGTTTGTTTGCTTCACTGGCTGCCCACCTACAACCATGGACAACGGGAATCTTCAAAAAGCATTCATCAAGCACTTTACTCAAGTGAATCAACTGATCCTCCCTCCGAGGAGAAGCCGAATAGAATTTACACACGTTGATTATTGTTGGTTGGAAAACATCTTTGAGGAATTTAACCTCCTTGCAGACATCCCCTATTGCCAGCTGCAGATTGTGGGCAATACAGTGAACTGGGACTAAATCAGGTAAGTCGGCTCTCATACGGGCCTTCAGCCGAGTCATTTCACCTGTCATGGTACTGGCACCGTCTGTACCGGGACCTGTTATTTTCTTATAGGTACATGTATCTTCACCATTTGCATGCCGAGCAAGAATATCCTTAACAGCCTGATGATAGGTGGCTGCATTAGTCGCAGACATGTGCTCAATACCAAAAAATCAGTTTTGGCGGTTAATTTCTCAGCATCGAAGTACCGAACGTAGAAGTTACAGTATGTTTTCACTGTTGGTCATATCAGCACTTGAGTCAAGAAGCAAACTGCATACAAGGGATGCCTGCAAGGACACTTTAATTGTCCTATTGCGCAAGTCTGTTGCAATAAAACCAATGAACTCTCTGCAGGCCTTGTCGTTTTTATACATGTCGCCCAAGTTACTGCCGTTCCGTTTCTGGAGGTCAACTAGATCACAGAAATCAGTAAAAGGCTTCTCCTTCTTGGCAACGTCATTCTGCATAATGCATCGTGTAGAAATCGCTAACCTCTTCCTACACTCTGCAGCAAGCAGCCAGATTCCGTGTTCAACGCTTTGGGATTTTCTCGTGCGACCAATCAGAAGCCTCGGTTCTCTCGCGATAATTTATTCAATACGAGTACGCCGTTCAACGTCGTAGCGAACAACACTAACCTGCTGGTACATAATTGACTTCCCACTGCCAGTCCTACAACAGACTAACAAATAATCTCCATCGAATATTGCCTCCACGACTTCTTTTCAAGTACTTTTAAGTCCTTCCACGGATACTTGCATTCGAATAAAGTTTCATCGAGCCCGCCATCTTGTCATCATAACCGAGCTGCCGATGCAAGCTTTGCCGTGATTGGTTACTATTTTTGGGACCGGTGAAATCCTTGAACACGGAAAGTGGTTTGCTTGCGTGAAGGTCAAGGGAGGAGAAGCCGAGTCTTGACCTGAACTCAGTGAAGATGGGCAACGTAGGCTGCTGTATTAAATAAGCCCCTCATATTGTTATAGTGGATCTTTTCCATTAACCTGAAAGAGAACACGGCATTGTAGGCTAATTCTTACTAGTAACTTACCTTGATTTAGTCCCTGCCATCTTGTGCGCAGACTCATTGGTAGGCTCACTTGTATCTTGCTGGCTGCACGGTGATAAAACGTTATCCCTTTTTTTGACGAATTCGACAAAAGTTTAATGTTGTATGAACATCGGCCTAAACACAAGAATGATTCTGTATGTTATTTAACTAATTATTGAATTAAACTATCGTTTATTGCCCAAAATGACAATTCTATACAAGAGAGAATTGCAGATTTACATAGAGAAAAAAAGAGAGATATGCTGTATCCGATGCATTTAGTGGCCGCGACCGGGAAGATCGTCGTGCCTAGATTTTCTAATTATACATGTTCCCGGCCAGCAAGTAGAGCACATAGGCGTAACAAAAATGTCCTTGAAGCCTAACTTCACATAACCACATTGGTGAGACGTCCCATGTCGTTTTTCCCACAAATGAAATGCGAGTCAAGCTTCAATAAATCTTGTTTCAATGTTATTTTCTCTTCAATTCTCCATCTCGAGGAAGTTGTCGAACATGACCCTTGTAGGATTGCGAATCATGCACGACTACAGCCCTTTTGTTAGATTGCATTTAATAACTTGCCGGGAACATGTGTAATGAGGACATCTAGGCACGTCGACGATCTTCCCGGCCGCAGCCACTAAACACATCGGATACAGTATACGAGGACAGGGTCCCCTGAATCTCTTGACTTATTACCTTGCAGCTCGACCCAACGGAGTGGCATGTGGCGCCATCTCTAGCGTCCAATGGAAATACCTAGTAAGTCACATTTTTTGAAAAAAATGAGTTAAGGCCAAATTCGTATTTAGTAGGTATTTTTTCATCATAATAGGCAGTTTTTGTTTACAAAATGTCCACCAAAGCCTCAGAATGAGAGAGGCTAGACATAGTAAGTGCACCACTCGGTCATTGCTTCCCAAAGTAAAACCTAGTAAGAGCACACTTGCCTGCTTTGTGTAGTGACGTGGACCTGTGACTTACTTACTCTAAATTCCCACTTACGTGTCCCATTCCTGAACTCTGAAAAAATGACTAAGTCCGAAGTTGAAGATAATGGGGTGGGGGTATGGTCAGAAACAGTAATGTTCTGGATCAATAAAAAGGACTTGTCAAGGGACATACGGTCATGTTTGCCAGGGCATGAGGTGACAATGGAAATCCTGTGGCGCAACCTGAGTTCAAGGTAATGTTCGTTGGTGCATACGGCCCTGAATGTCCTCCTTAACTGAAGTTAGGTAATCGCTATGTAACCAATGCCTTTAATGCATGAAGAAAGATCTCACATTCTACATTGTGCATGCTCTCTTGTGTTATAGCCCAAGATCACTGGTGGTGATTCGTGCACTGCGTANATCACCCCATTCAAATTAAGTTATCGCACGCGGTCATTCTTCGCAAGGCTTGGGATCGTGGGACAATAAAGTGTACAGGCCATTATTGTTTCTCACCATACCCCCACCCTATTATCTTCAAATTCGGACTTAGTCATTTTTTCCGAGTTCAGGAATGGGACAGGTAAGTGGGAATTTAGAGTATGTTTTTCCTCTGTACCTCAGGTGAGTCACTGAAGAGTGTTAGAGTGTTTAGGAAGCTCGAAATGGTTTCAATTTTCAAATTAATAACATTTCTATTTGTCTATACACAATTTGTCTCAATTATTACCCCACGAGACATCAATAAGCATCGGAATTGTGACTTACTAGGTTTTTACCTTTGCAAAGTCAGCATGAAAACAGAGGTAAAACATAGCAAGTCGCATTTAATTCTGTTATATAAGATATTTTTTGAAACATCTTGAAATGTACTTCAGAATAATTAATTAGGCCTAGGCCTAAAGTGTTTTCCACAACAAAACTCTTCCAAGTTGTCATTCCAACTCTTGATATTGGACCTGGAAACATAAACTCATTTTTCTGGAAAGTACCAAAATGTGACATACTAGGTATTTCCATTGTACGCTAGATCTGGGCTCGATGGGCCGCTTCTGTCTTTAAGTGAGTCTTCGACTTCTCGTGTTTGGCCAGAGTATCGTCATTCCGCGAGCTTCTCGGGACCCCCTGTGCAAATTGCAGATTGGACCCATCCGCTTTACACCAAGCGCAGTGCAGGGAGTACCCATCCTGGCGAACCCACATGACCAAACCTTTTTGGTATTTTCTTATTCCCTGTGGTGTACCATTTGTGAAAAAGCATGTTAACATTAAAAATTTTGGGTCTCACGTTACCATATCTCATGGTCTAATAACTACATTTTCAATTGCGTCAAGGGGAACTAATTTTTGACCCCTTACAAGGTCCGAAACCAAGAAAAAATGCATTTAACATTCCTAAGTGAGAGAGTGAATGACAACGAGTCTATTGATACCAAATGTATTGAATTTGGTTCAGTAATAACAAAGTTATGGGCAATTTACGTTTTCCTATGGGTGTGGTCAAAAAACCGTTGCTATGGTAACGTGAGACCCAAAATTTTTAATGTTAACATGCTTTTTCACAAAGGGTACACCACAGGGAATAAGAAAATACCAAAAAGGTTTGGTCATGGGGGGGGGTGCATGTGGACCCCCGTAGCCCACGGACTATCCGTCACTGGGCGTGATACGGCGGGTTCTTCCTTTTCAGTTGGAGAGGGTGGTGGGCTTGGATCGGGTGGTGGGATTGGATCGCGAGTTGGGGTCACAGGAGGGCTTCCCCGAACCGGTTTTTTTGACACCAAACCCGAAAAGCGACAGCTGCCTAGCCATGATGAGTAAGCACGTGGAAAGGCGTGGCGCAGACTATTACACTTAAGACTTGCACCCGCACGGTAAAACAACGCTTGTCAGTCAAACAGAACGGCGATTCATACGCACGCCGCTGGCAGGAAGAATGAACACAACAGCCAGCGAGATTTTACTCTCCGATCCCGCGCGCGAAGATGTGTTCAGTGTCGCACGCGTTAGGAATGTATCCTACGTCTATCGATGTGTGTCTGGTGTCTGTGATATACACTGCGCAAGATTACGGTGACTGGGTGTGCTCGGATGAGTCATCACTGTATTACCTGAGATGCCGTCTGGCCGTGGCGAGTGAGCGGGAATCTTCTGGCGGGACGGGCCGGTGATTTTGCATTGGAGTGCACTATTTTACTTCCACTACTTAAAAATATCACTGGCGATAGGAACCCTTTGAAAATAAACAATTTTATCGCCATTTGGCTATCAATGTTATATCTTTCATCGCCAAGCTGGAACTTTCCATCGCCATTGGCGATGAAAACGGGGACTTTTCGAGCACTGAGTCCTCCACTATAATCCCCTAAATGTCTGCAACTTAAACCAACTGGTCTTGGAGGGGTCTGTGTGATTGTCACGTGCGATTCATAAACTGTACTGACACAACACGAATACCCAAATTTAAAATAAAACAAACAGAAATCTTTACTTTGCCTCGGATTTCCACCACTTCTTGGGTTTTCAGTAGTTGCTCTTCCAAGGGGCTGAGATCCTCCCTCATTGACTTGTCAAGCTGAGTTACACCTGACTGTGTCCGGTTATCATAATTAACAAGCCTGCAAAGATATTGAACAGAACTAAGCTTTGACCATCTAATCCTTTCAACAGTGGCATTTTCTATATTATGATGATTTTAGAGGTTACAAAAATCATATACCGGTACACAAATCCTACAGGCATGACACTTTTGACAGGTATCCATCAAAAGGCTGTCATAAACAAGGACACTTACGTCATTGCCTCCAATTCTCCACTTCGTCGCTTATTGTACACCAGCAGTCTGGATTCAGCGATTAGTCCCGCTCTGCGGAATGTTTCGTAGGTTGTGTCCACCAGATCTATCTTGGCTGCCTCACTTTTGATGTGATCTTGCAGTTTCTTTAGATCCTCTGGCACTGGCAGGGCTACGTGTCTATTGAAGCGCCTGGTTTCTAGAGTGACCCGAGCTACTTTCGAAACTTTCTAGGACCAATGTATGTTCATCAACGTCAAGAAACTGCTCGCCGCATTACGAATATCATCGAATCCCTGTTTGTTACCAAGTGCAATTTTAGCGTTCAACCCAATGCTGAGCGCCGCGGAGGGGCTGATGAGGTCATCCTCATCGTCTATATTCTGACTCGTTGTCATGAGTGCTGCTTTCGCTGCTAAATCAAAAAAGCGGGGTTGGAGATAGTAGAACATGTCCCGTTTAGTAGATGTTTCTTGAACCAGTTCTTCGTCGCTACCTTCAACTTCGTCTAAAGAAACCGATTCTGAATCAACGTGGTCCAACTTGCGCAGATGTTCAAGGAATCTTGCAGCAGCACGCATTCGCTTAGACGTGTAATATTTCCTCATCGGCTTATTTCCTACATTCCTTCTCATCCAAGTATTACCTAAACATACTATCAACTTGTCCTGCTGCGCCACCTTAGTTGTGTTGTCATGATAGGAAAAACATTCTTTATCAGTGTATCGGACATGTCGGACGCAGATTCCGCCAATCTTCCTGTGATGATCTGTGATCACATCCTCAGTTCACCTGTACTTGCTGACCTCCCTTGATTCTTTGCTGGACAGGATATTTCATGTCGTTTGATGTCACAACCGACTTTCAGCCACTCTAGAAAATTTGGACAGGGTCCATACGAATCTATATCAAGACGTTCACCTGAACTCCTTCTGCCAATAATCACTTGTCCCGTCCTGGCTTCCAGGACTTTCATTTTGTGGAGATGATCCCCTTTATTTCGGAGTATACTCATTTTTGACTTCGAACTTTTGGAGCTTTTGCTTTATCGTCCATCTGTTTCACTTCTCTCTCCTTTGCATGGACCGTACGGAGGTGTTTTGAAATTGAAGACACCAGTTTTGTGCAGAAAAAACACTCATGGTAAACGTTGTTGACCCTCTTGTTCTGCTTTTTCTTGCCAAATACCGAATATGAGCTCTCCATTACTTTGCGTATATAAATATCCTTGTATTTCTTATCTCTTGAAATCCTATCTTCATCCATACTCTCCTCACTGTCATCAGATTCTTGGACATTCTCCATGGACTTGGACTTTAATTTTTTGTCTTTTGGTTGTGCATCCATATCCTGATCTGTTGAACTTCCAGCATCTGAGGTGGTATAATAATCATCATCATCATCCGAGGTATAATCTTTTGACTTCTTACTCAGATTCTGGTGCCTTTGATGAGTGGTGTTCTTGTCACTGGTACATTCAGTTACGCACCTGCTCTGTAGGCATGGTAGGCACTTGGTCACGTACACAGGAACAACATAGGAGTCATCTCAGCAGACCTCACTTTCAGAAAAACTGTCATCTACCCATTCCTCCTCTATTGTTGCGAGAGTTGCTTGTTGGACTTGTCGCCGTGATATCAGCTGGCTAGATCTTCTTTCCTTGGTACCCAAAGAAGCATCTTCATCAGGACGTGAGCGTGTTGAAGTGGAAGGCTGCAGCGCCTGCGTTTCTTGTTCCACTTGTCGCCGTGATATGAGCTGGCTAGATCTTCTTTCCTTGGTACCCAAAGAAGCATCTTCATCAGGACGTGAGTGTGTTGAAGTGGAAGGCTGCAGCGCCGACGTTTCTTGTTCCACTTGTCGCCGTGATATCAGCTGGCTAGATCTTCTTTCCTTGGTACCCAAAGAAGCATCTTCATCAGGACGTGAGTGTGTTGAAGTGGAAGGCTGCAGCGCCTGCGTTTCTTGTTCCTCTTGTCGCCGTGGTATCAGCTGGCTAGATCTTTTTTCCTTGGTACCCAAAGAAGCATCTTCATCAGGACCTGAGTGTGTTGAAGTGGAAGGCTGCAGCGCGTGCGTTTCTTGTTCACTTGTCGTCGTGATGCTTTTTATGCACAGTTTTCTTGGCTTTACCACGTCAGTTGCAGGTGATCTTACTTGGAGGAAAACACAATCAGAACTGAGTCTATCATCGGCTACCATGACTCCAACATGCTGATCATCATTCTCCAAATTGACAATGCAATTCCCGGAATTATTCGAGAGGGCTTCATGAATTGCCTTATATCCATAAAATTCGCTTCCTTGATAGGCTGACGTTTGATATCTGGGGGAGAAAAAACCGTCCTAGCAATACCAGCTGCACAGACAGTCTTCTCATTGGATTCTGTACCATGGAAAATGTGCCCAGTAGTTTTAGTCCAGGTGTAATGTGTGAAAATGCCAACGTATGACAATGCCCGCTTTATTGAATACAGAAAGACCTGTTGATCAGTGCCTCCCTCATTGTCACGTTGCCAATCTTTTGTTTGGGGACATTGGCAAACGGGGGGCAGTGAAAAACATTACACCGGTCAGGTGCTCTTCCTCATTTTCAGAAATCTCCATGACGGTGGTCTCAATCTCACAATCAACCGAAACGGGAAGTGGTTTTGGTGATTGCTTCCCACACTTCCCATACATTCTTTACTTCCTCTCAGCAGCCGATCCATTGTACTTGTACCTGCACTGGTAACCCTGGCATCACTGCTGGTAGTCAGTGCTTCATCTGATTCAGTCATGGGGTCTGGGATTGGCAATGGTTGTTGATCCATGGTAACCCTGGCATCACTGCTGGTAGTCAGCACTTCATTTGGCTCAGTCATTGGGTCTGGGATTGGTACCGGTAATGATTGTTGATCCGTGATAACCCTGGCATCATTGGTGCAGGCAGTATCCATCACTATATCTGGTTCAGTCAAGGGGTCTGGGATTGGCAATGATTGTTGATCCATGGTAACACTGGCATCACGGCTGGTAGTCAGCACTTCATATGGCTCAGTCATGGGGTCTGGGATTGGCAACGATAACTGTTGAACCTTAGCAGCACAAACAGAAAAATATTCATCTCCACTTGAGATAAGTGCTGTCTTGAAGCCCTTTGAAACACAAATATCTTGTATTTGAGATAATAATATCTCGAATCGAGAAAGCATATGTCTAGTGGCAAAACCTGATATATTTGTGACTCTACCTGAGACAAATAGCGTGTTAAGCCTCCCGATACGCAACGTATCTCACGCTTGAGATATCAATAACATCGAATCGAGATATTGGTCATCGCAAATAAACTAGATCTACTAGGCCACCAGTTGGGCCTGACGAGATAACAGTGTTGCAATTTGCAAAAAAATATTACAGAAACGCTGACTTACGAAAGCAAACACATAAGAATATTGATAAACTATTGTTTGAAATCTGAGATACAAATTATAGGTTGTGAATGTTTCCCTTTCAGAATTATAAAGACAATAATTGTACAGCGTCGGTTTTCTCTCAACCAATACCA